>JACBWV010000678.1:2607975-2640475 GCA_013435795.1 Chlamydomonas sp. ICE-L | reverse complement strand
CCGTCCGTGTCTGCACCGATGTCGACAAAAACTCCAAACGACGTCGTGTCTTTCACAACTCCAAATCGAACTTCATAGACCTACAAATCAGATCAGATCAGATCACTTTAGACAAAAACTCCAAACGGCCTTGTGTCTTTCACAACTCCAGATCGAACTCCATAGACGAGCAGAGCAGAGCAGAGCAGAGCAGAGCAGAGCAGAGCAGAGCAGAGCAGAGCAGAGCAGAGCAGAGCAGAGCAGAGCAGAGCAGAGCAGAGCAGAGCAGAGCAGAGCAGAGCAGAGCACTTTAGACAAAAACCCCAAACGGCCTTGTGTTTTTCACAACTTCAGATCGAACTTCATAGACCTACAAAGCAGATCAGATCAGATCACTTCAGACAAAAACTCCAAAGGGCCTTGTGTCTTTCACAACTCCAGATCAAACTTCATAGACCTACAAAAGCAGATCAGCTCAGATCACTTCAGACAAAAACTCCAAACGGCCTTGTGTCTTTCACAACTCCAGATCGAACTTCATACACCTACAAATCAGATCAGATCACTTTAGACAAAGCGACATTGTGTTTTTCACAACTCCAGATCGGACTTCATACACCTAAAAATCAGAAATCAGTATGCGTATGTGTATGTGTATGTGTGCTTGCATGCGCACACATGCATGTGTATGTGTGTGTGTGAGAGAGAGAATGCGCACACAAGCATGTGTATGTGTATGTGTGCACCTGTGTGTGTATGTGTATGTGTGCACGTGTGTGTGAGAGCATGCGCACACATGCATGTGTGTGTATGTGTATGTGAGAGCATGCGCACACATGCATGTGTGTGTATGTGTATGTGTGCACCTGTGTGTGTGTATGTGTATGTGTGCACCTGTGTGTGAGAGCATGCGCACACATGCATGTGTGTGTGTATGTGTATGTGTGCACGTGTGTGTGAGAGCATGCGCACACATGCATGTGTGTGTATGTGTATGTGTGCACCTGTGTGTGTGTGTATGTGTATGTGTGCACGTGTGTGTGAGAGCATGCGCACACATGCATGTGTGTGTGTATGTGTATGTGTGCACCTGTGTGTGAGAGCATGCGCACACATGCATGTGTGTGTGTATGTGTATGTGTGCACCTGTGTGTGTATGTGTATGTGTGCACCTGTGTGTGAGAGCATGCGCACACATGCATGTGTGTGTATGTGTATGTGTGCACCTGTGTGTGTATGTGTATGTGTGCACGTGTGTGTGAGAGCATGCGCACACATGCATGTGTGTGTGTATGTGTATGTGTGCACCTGTGTGTGTGTATGTGTATGTGTGCACGTGTGTGTGAGAGCATGCGCACACATGCATGTGTGTGTATGTGTATGTGTGCACCTGTGTGTGTGTGTATGTGTATGTGTGCACCTGTGTGTGAGAGCATGCGCACACATGCATGTGTGTGTATGTGTATGTGTGCACTTGTGTGTGTGTATGTGTATGTGTGCACCTGTGTGTGAGAGCATGCGCACACATGCATGTGTGCTGTATGTGTTGTGTGCAAACTGTGTGTGTGTATATGTATGTGTGCACGTGCGTGTGAGAGGGCATGCGCACACCATGACAAGTGGGTGTGTATGTGTATGTGTGCACCTGTGTGTGTGTATGTGTATCTGTGCACGTGTGTGTGAGAGCATGCGCACACATGCATGTGTGTGTATGTGTATGTGTGCACCTGTGTGTGTGTATGTGTATGTGTGCCAGTGGTGTGGAGAGCATGCGAACATGCATGTGTGTGTGTATGGGTATGTGTGACCTGTGTTGTGTATGTGTGCACCTGTGGGGAGAGCAGGTGCACACATGATGTGTGTAATGGTTATGTGGAACCTGTGTGTGTATGTGTATGTGTGCACGTGTGTGTGAGAGCATGCGCACACATGCATGTGTGTGTGTATGTGTATGTGTGCACCTGTGTGTGTGTATGTGTATGTGTGCACCTGTGTGTGAGAGCATGCGCACACATGCATGTGTGTGTATGTGTATGTGTTGCACTGTGTGTGTGTATATGTATGTGTGCACGGTGCGTAGAGCAATGCGCACACATGCAGGTGGTGTGTATGTGTATGGGTTATGTTTGTGTGTAGTGTATGTGGCACGTGTGTGTGAGAGCATGAGCACACATGCATGTGGTGTGTATGCGTATGGTGTGCACCTGTGGGTGGTCTGTGTAGTGTGCACGTGTGTGAGAGCAGGCGCACACATGCATGTGTGGTGTGTATGCTATGTGTGCACCGGTGTGTTGTGTAGTGTCTGTAGTGGCACGTTGTGTGGAGAAGCATGCGCAAACATGCATTGTGTGTAAGGTATGTGAGAGCATGCGCACAATGCATGTGTGTGTTGTATGTGTGCCTGCGTGTGTGTATGTGTTGTGTGCACCGTGTGTGAGAAGCATGCGCACACATGCATGTGGGTGTGTATGGTATGTGTGCACCTGTGTGTGTGTATGTGTATGTGTGCACGTGTGTGTGAGAGCATGCGCACACATGCATGTGTGTGTGTATGTGTATGTGTGCACCTGTGTGTGTATGTGCATTTGCATATGTTTGTGTACCGATTGTGTGAGCATGTGTATATTTGTACGTGTATGTGTGGATTCACAACACTCACTGAATCCTCCTTGAATCAGGCAAGGAGAGGAACATGTCAGCCGTTATCCCCGATCCGGACTCGGAGTGGCTCAATGGTAGAGTTTCCGACCTTGATCGAAGGAGATGCCGGGTTCAAACCCCGTCGGGAGCGTTTCGGTTCTCACGGTGGCCGTCAACCGTAAGAAACGTGACTGGTTCTAGCCTCGTTGCCAACTCGAGCAAGGTGAGCTTACGAACCGGTGTCGATAACACCACGTCCTTAGTAGGGTCAACTGTCCCCGGCAGTGTGACTTACTTGGATGTTCGAATTTTCAAATTTTCAATTTTCATTTTCACATGTCAGCCGTTTCTTCTTACGTACCTGACTCGGAAGTAGATGGCTACTCTGCACACCATCAACCTGTCTTATTGCCCCAACCTGGTGGATGTTTCAGCTTTGGGTTCTCACCCTAATTTGCATACCATCAACCTGTCCAAGTGCTGCCAACTGGTGGATGTGTCAGCTTTGGGGTATTGCCCTACTCTGCACACCATCAACTTGTCTAGGTGTGACAACTGGTGGATGTGTCAGCTTTGGGGTATTGCCCTACTCTGCACACCATCAACTTGTCTAGGTGTGACAACTGGTGGATGTGTCAGCTTTGGGGTATTGCCCTACTCTGCACACCATCAACTTGTCTAGGTGTGACAACTGGTGGATGTGTCAGCTTTGGGGTATTGCCCTACTCTGCACACCATCAACTTGTCTGGGTGTGACAACTGGTGGATGTGTCAGCTTTGGGGTATTGCCCTACTCTGCACACCATCAACTTGTCTGGGTGTGACAACTGGTGGATGTGTCAGCTTTGGGGTATTGCCCTACTCTGCACACCATCAACCTGTCCAAGTGCTGCCAGCTGGTGGATGTGTCAGCTTTGGGGTCTTGCCCTACTAAGCACACCATCAACTTGTCTGGGTGTGACAACTTGGTGGATGTGTCAGCTTTGGGGTATTGCAGTGATCTACATACCATCAACCTGTCCAAGTGCTGCCAACTGGTGGATGTGTCAGCTTTGGGGTATTGCAGTGATCTGCATACCATCAACCTGTCCAAGTGCTGCCAACTGGCGAGCCGTTCCTTCTTACGCACCTGACTCGGAAGCAGATGGCGACAACAAATCAAATGTGAACCGGTGATGTGCAGGCAGGGCGGAGAAGGAGTTGGAATTTTGGAAGAACAGAATTGAAGACGGCAGTATGGCTCACCACCACCATCGATTGCATGTATATTTACATATTGAGATAGATAGATAGATAGATAGATGGATGGATGGATGGATGGATGGATGGATGGATGGATGGATGGGTGGGTGGATGGATGGATGGGATGGGATGGGATGGGATGGGATGGGATGGGATGGGATGGGATGGGATGGGATGGGATGGGATGGGATGGGATGGGATGGGATGGGATGGGATGGGATGGGATGGGATGGATGGGATGGGATGGGATGGGATGGATGGATGGATGGATGGATGGATGGATGGATGGATGGATGGATGGATGAATATATATAGATAGATAGATAGATAGATAGATAGATAGATAGATAGATAGATAGATAGATAGATTGTTTTGAATTACATTTTGCCAGCAATCACCGCCACTTACTTGAATTTCTCACTCCAGCCAGACACTACACCAGAATTTTGAATTTTGAATTTTGAATGTTGGCAACTCTCACTACCGCTTCCTTGGATTTTTCAGTCTAGCCAGACACTTCACCAGAATTTTGAATTTCGAATTTTGTCAACACTCACCACCACTTCCTTGGATTTCTCAGTCTAGCCAGACACTACACCAGAATTTTGAATTTTGAATTTTAGCAACACTCACCACCACTTCCTTGGATTTCTCAATCCTGCCAGACACTTGTCCAGAATCTGCTCCATCCCTAACAGAAACCCTTCTGCTATCCACAGTCTTCTGGGAAGCCGCGGGGGGCCCAGCCCAACGCTCAGTGCTGGGCCCTGCAGGAGCTTGTTTAGTTTTGTAATGTTTTGTTTGTTTTGTTTTGTTTCTTTTTTTTTTTTTTTTTTTAGCTTTGTTTCGTTTTGTTTTAATTTTTTTTTTTTTTTTTTTTTAGTTTCCTTTGGTTTGGTTAGCTTTGTTTTGTTTTGTTTCAGTTTGTTTTAGTTTGTTTTGTTTGGGGTGCAGGTTCAGGCTCAGTGTTCTTTAAGCAGCATGAAGAAGGCAAACATTTCATATATTGATAGTTTTTTCCGGAATACATTCCGATCGGAAAACTAGACCCCGTTTTGGCCAAAATTGCCGGAATACATTCCGATCGGAATACTATACCGGTTTTGGCCAAAATTGTCGGAATACATGCCGATCGGAATACCAGACCCGTTTTGGCCAAAATTGCCGGAATACATTCCGATCGGAATACTAGACCGGTTTTGGCCAAAATTGCCGGAATACATTCCGACCGGAACACTAGACCGGTTTTGGCCAAAATTGCCGGAATACATTCCGACCGGAATACTAGACCGGTTTTGGCCAAAATTGCCGGAATACATTCCGACCGGAATGCTAGACCGGTTTTGGCCAAAACTGCCGGAATACATTCCGATCGGAATACTAGACCCCGTTTTGGCCAAAATTGCCGGAATAAGAACTTTTGTTTTTACTGAAATTGACTAAAAATGACCCAAATCGACCAAAATCGGAATAAGGATCCTGTTTTGGGAGGAAAAAAGGTAGGAATAAAAAAAGAAGGAATAAGATTTCCTCTTCTTGATTTGAAAACAAAATCCCTGAAACATTTAGAATCAGGGGGGTGGTTGAAAAAAAAGATAAAGCCTGGAGGGGCGTGGTGTTAAGGGACCCTCCCGTACGCTGCAGCTGGGAAAAGTCACCATGACAGGCATTCTTTACAACAGCAGAAAATCGCCTGGAGGGGCGTGGTGTGAAGGGGGCCCTCCTGTACGCCGCAGCTGGGGAAAGTCACCATGGCAGACTGAGGTGCTTGTCTATCTACCCATCTACGAGCCCCACACACCCACACACACGCACACCCACATATCCACACACACGCACACACCCACACCACAGCAACACAACCACACCACCCACACAACACCACCCACCCACCCCACACAGGCCCATCCCACCCACCCACCCAACATGCACACACCCCCACCACACCCACACCCACAGGCACACCCACACACCCCCCCCCACCCCCCCCCCTCCCCCCCCCACATATCCACACCCACGCCCCCCACCCCCACCCCACTCCCACACCCACACCCTCACACACACAACCCCCCCCTCACACCCCCTCCCACCCACATTCACCCACACCCACACGCCCACCTCCCCACAATCCCCCTCCCCCCACTCCACCCCCCACCCACAACCCTTCCCTTCACACCCACCACCTCACCCCCCCCCCCCCCCCTCCCCACTCCCCCCCACACACACCCTACATCCCCCCCCCCCTCCCCCCTCCCCCCCACCCTCCCACACTCCCCACACACCCACCCCCCCCACCACACACACTACCCCCCCCCCCCCCCACACACACACCCACACCCCACCCACACCCACACCCACACCCACATCACCCACACCACACTCACTTCCCCCCACACCACCCCCACCCACACTCCCCCCCTCACCCTCCCCCCACCAACCCACACCCACACCCCACACTCCCACACACACACATGCGCCCCCCCCACCCCCACCCCCCCCACCCCACCCCCCCACCACACACACACACACGCACACCCACACACCACACACACGCTCCCACCAACCAACGCTCACACACAGTCACACACAGCCGCAGCTGGGGAAAGTCACTGCTGAGGTGTCAAGTCAGATGGCTCTAGGTAAGTCTACAGTCTGGGTCATCCTGGCTAGGGTACTGCTAAGTAGTGTGGTCTATGGTGCGTTAAATCCTGTTTCGACGAATGATTCAATGGCTCGTTGAATCGATGAAGGTGCTGGGTTCGAACCTCTACGGGCGCGCATAAATCTTCGCGGTTGCTGTCAACCTCCATGGTAGCTTTGTCCAGGTAAAGTAGCAGCCCGCTCTCTGACGCTTAAGACTGGGCTCCCCTAATACCACGCCCCACCAGGCGTTATCATTACCTTTGTTCCAGCTGTGCAGTAAGGGGCTGAGGCTGTACAGTTCACTAGAGCCCATCCAAACACCACCACCAACAGAACAACCACAACCACACCAACCACACAACCACAACCACACCAACCACACCAACCACAACCACACCAACAACACCACCACCAACACCAACACCACCACGCAACCACAGCACCAGAATCAGCACCACACTGCCAACACTACACAACTGGACATACAGAAAGCTAAAATAAAAAGTGTTTATCTTTGTTCCAGCTGTGCAGTACCAAGCTGAGGCTGTGTGGTTCACTAGGGCACATTCAACCACCACCACCACACAACCACACAACCACACGAACACCAACACCACCACACAACCACACGAACACCAACACCACCACACAACCACACGAACACCAACACCACCACACAACCACACGGACACCAACACCACCACACAACCACACGAACACCAACACCACCACACAACCACAACCACACCAACACCACAACCACCAACACCCACCACACAACCACAACCACACAACCACCACACCAACACCAACACCACAACACAACCACACAACCACAACCACACCAACACCACAACCACCACCACCACCACACAACCACAGCACCAGACTTAGCACCACACCACCAACACTACACAGCTGTGCAGTACCAAGCTGTGGCTGTGCAGTTCACTATAGCACATCCAACCACGACCACACAACCACAACCACACCACCACCACACCACCACAACAACCTTACAACCACTCAACCACAGCACCAGACTTAGCACCACACCACCAACACTACACAGCTGTGCAGTACCAAGCTGTGGCTGTGCGGTTCACTAGAGTACATCCAACCACGACCACACAACCACAACAACCCCACCACCACACAACCACAACAACCCCACAACCACTCAACCACAGCACCAGACTTAGCACCACACCACCAACTCTACACAGCTGTGCAGTGTCAGGCTGAGGTTGTATGGTTCACTAGAACCCGGCATACATCTCACAGGTCTGAGGTTCAAGCCCTGCCCAGGTTCACAAGAGCCCAGCATAAATTTCACAGGTCTGAGATTCAAGCCCTGCCCAGGTTCACAAAATTTCAGACTTGCCGCCTTGGAGGAGGTACTGAACTTGCCTCCAAGCTCAGGCGCAGAGGGTCTGTGAAACCAAATAAATCCAACATGGTAGCCATTCTCCAGTATGTACACATGCATGCAAACGGGAGGGTTCCCTCAATCTCACATCCTGTGGCAGCTCGTACTAATTTTCAATTTTCAATCGCCAGGGAGTTTGTGTGTGTGTGTGTGTGTGTGTGTGTGTGTGTGTGTGTGGGGGGGGGGGGGGGGGGGGGGGGGGGGGGGGGGGGGGGGAGGTCAGGGTTCTTGTTTCTGTGTGTGTGTTGGTGTGTGGGTATGTCTGTGTGTGTGTGTGTGTGTGGGTGGGTGGGTGGGTGTGTGTGTGTGTGTGTGTGTGTGTGTGTGTGGGGGGGGGGGGGGGGGGGTATTGTGTGTGTGTGTGGTGGTGGTGGTAGTGGGAACAGTTTAGCTCACGTAAAATGTGTCTGCTCGGGATGAGCGACGGTGCTGAGAGGCGAGCAGCCGCTGGCGCTCGATAGTGACTAGAGTATGAAACTTTGGACTGCATGGCGATGTATCGCCTAGTATCGATCAGAGATGAGATCGGGTGTGGGCGCGTCAACAAGCGGAACTGCAGTCTAGGAATGCTCTGAGCGGCGGGGTTAAAACTTTTGACGCTTTATTCTTTCGCCAATAAATGTAATTTGATCAATCCTATACAGCGTCGCAAGCGGCGCGGAAAATTGGCGGAGTGTGGTCACATTTCAGGCAGCCGTGGCGAGAGACCTGGCGACGGAACGACAGATGGCAACGATATCGGTCGTCGGTCGGTCGGTCGGACGGGCGCAGGCGGACGCGGGGGGGCGCAGGGGGCCCTGGTCCGACGGACAACGCCAACGCAAGGGGTACAGGACTACAGGGCAGGGTTGTCCAAACGGACCCCAGGAGTTGCTTCCTGGGACGCACCCAAATGGGTAGGTTGCGTCCAGGAACGCAGCCAATTTCGTAGGTTGCGTCCTGGGACGCATTAAAGTTTGAAGGTTGCGTCCCAAAAATTCCGCTTGATGCGTCCCACTGCGTCCCACTGCGTCTCAATTTTTCTCCATGCTTGATGCGTCCCACTGCGGCCCACTGCGTCTCAAATTTTCTCCATGCTTGATGCGTCCCTTCAGCAGCAGCAGCAGCAGCAGCGGGCTTGGCAGCAAAAAATTCATCCAGCCTTCGCTGCTTGGTCGGAGCATTGGGCGTGCTGCGAGATTGCATTTTGACGGTTCGAATATTTTTGGAGAGATCGACCAGAATAAATCGATCACATCAAACAATTCTGTTGACTAGGGTGCTGTTAGAACCCCGCTCATCCACCCAGGGCCTGGGGGCATGTGGGGGATGAGCCCATCTGCTGGTAGTGGCTAGTAATCACTAGCCACTACCAGCCATCCCCATGTAACCAGTGTTGAGGATATGATACCGTTTGCAAACAACGACCTGGAGACCTGCATCGTAGTCTCGTGGAAAACTCATGGCAGTCAACAACAATCTAGATTCTCTTGCTGGTGGAAAAGGTCGAGAGTCAAGCAGCCATCCCCATGTAACCAGTGTTGAGGATATGATACCGTTTGCAAACAACGACCTGAAGACCTGCATCGTAGTCTCGTGGAAAACTCATGGCAGTAAACAACAATCTAGATTCTCTTGCTGGTGGAAAAGGTCGAGAGTCAAGCAGCAATCCCCATGGAAAACTTGATGCACTAACCAGAAATGGGAAGGATTTGTTATGGAAATGTCAATATTATATTAAGTCAAGTCGAATATTATTCAAAACAGTGCAAATCTGTGCGAATCAGTTCAATTCTGTGGAAAAGTTCAGAAAAGGCTAGTGACAGCTAGCAACAGCCCCCGACACGGTTGCCCAGGAGTGCCTATATTCTCAGGCCAAAAAATTTTCCCCCCGGGGCCTTTGGCCCCGGTTTTCCAAGGTCAGCTGCCCCGGTATAGTTTTCCAAACCCTTTTTTAGGTTCGAGTCCATTCAAATTATGTGGCTGAGAGAGTCCTTTGCGTCCTGCACCACCCACTTAGACACTCTCGAGTCGGACGCATCAGACGCACTTGGGCGCATTGGGACGCATGAGAACGCAGGGTAATGCAGTGAGACGCAACCAACTTCCAAAACCTGCGTCCCGGACGCAACCAATCTATGAGGCTGCATCCGGGACGCAACCGACCCTGCCAATGTTGCGTCCTGGGACGCAACGGCCCTCCCCATGTTGCGTCCTGAGACGCAAGGACGTGCGTCTTGGACTACCCTGCTACAGGGGTGTCTAGACAGTGCCATGTGGCATATATTTGCAAGTATGTGGCCATGGTGCACTACTGCACGCCTAGAAGCTCTAGCTTCTATGGATGTGTACTCCATGCATTCCCCAAACATGCCACATGGATGCCCTAACATAGCTTGACATTATGTCAGTTAACTTTTATGTTTTAAGTTTCAGCCAAGGTGTTTGTGTGGAAAGTAAATACCTATGGACATCCAATCTGAGGCGTGGGAATACAAGGAGCAGCTAGCATAAGGATGGCCATGCACCACATCATTAAATTGCTAGTTAAAGGGCCCAATTGCAACCCATGCCCAATGTGATAACTCCATCTTCTCATGAGACATAAAAATGGGCCCTAAACCTTTGGGACCCTATTGGTTTATTGGTAATGATGTCACCAAAAATCTGGCCCTAGCAGTACAGAAAATCTGGCCGTAGCTAGCTTTTTTCAGATGCAGGATTAGGGTTCTATGTTCTATTGTTTTGTTTGTCCTCAGCATGCATCTGGTTGGTTGGTTGGTTGGTTGGTTGGTTGGTTGGTTGGTTGGTTGGTTGGTTGGTTGGTTGGTTGGTTGGTTGGTTGGTTGGTTGGTTGGTCCTCTGGTTGGATGGTTGTTGCAGATAATGTAGGCCAAGTTTGTATGTATGTTACAGTCCAGGGGTAGGCCAAGTAGGCTAGAGGGACTTGCCCAACCGTGATAGTAAGAGCTTAAAATTACTGGCGTTGATGAACTGAACCCCAAACAATCGTTTTACCAACTGGGGCCCTGAGTTCGTGCTTCAGCGATCATTTAATTTTTACAAGGTCTAATCGTAACGAGCACCTTCAGTGCGTGCATGCAATGTTGCACGCGTTGCATGGCCTCATCTAGCCTACTATGTGCGCCTACTCTCTTGTAGTAGTGGCGACGCCATTCGAACTGAATCCTCGGGGTCGCTGGATTGTGTCGGGAGACCCGCCTCCAAGGGGTGAAAGTCCTTTCAAAACTTTAGAAAAAGCCCGCTACTTGTTCATCTCAATGTACTTATATTCTAGTCTAGGTGGTTGGCTCCAAGTGAAAGCAAACGGGCTGGCCCCCTCAACCTCACGCCTCGTGATAAGGCGTACTATTAATTTACTGTATGTAATCACACATTTGTAGCCAGGTAGAATGGTAGATTGGATCGAATTGTTACATGTTTTCCCTTATAATGCAAAAAAATTGGGATTCATCGATACTTTTTCTTTTGAAGCCCTTCCTATCACGGTTGGGCAAGTCCCTTAAGCCTATTTTGCCTACGCCTAGACTGTAACATACATGCATACATAAAAACAAAACTGGCCATCATGGTAACTACCTAAGTGTTTTGGGGGTGCTACGTTAAAGTCTTTGGGGGTCGCCTTTACAGCCCCGAAAGCTGCTAGGAGCACCCCAAAAGCTACTAGGAGCACCATGGTGCCATGTAAAGATACTGGCTTCTTTTCTTGCAAAACAAACTGGTTATTATCATGGTAACGGTAACTTAGTAACTACCTAAGTGTTTTGGGGGAGCTACGTTACAGTATTAGGGGGGCGCCTTTACAGCCCCAAAAGCTGCTAGGAGCATCCCAAAAGCTACTAGGAGCACCATGGTGCTATGTGAAGATACGGGCTCCTTTTCTTGTAAACAAAACTGGTTATTGCGCACGCCTGATGGTGAGCAGCTTGATGTCGAAAAGGAGGTTCCTGTTGAAATCTTGAAGGGTGGGGTTGTCCAACACGAAGTCCAGAGCCACGCTGAGTTGGGGAGGAAGGGGGGGGGGGGGGGGGGGGTAGTGGGGGGGGGGGGGGTAGTATGATGGGTAAGTAGTGGAGTACAGAGCACGCTGAGTTGGGGGGGGGGGGGGGGGGGGGGGGGAGTGGGAGGAGGTAGGAGAAAGAGCGGTAGGGGGTGGAGGGGTAGGTGGGGGGGGGGGAGAGGAATAGTAAGTAAGAGGGTAGGGTGGTGGAGGGGGCGCGTGGGGGTTTGGGGGGGGGGAGATATTGATGGGTAAGTAGTGAAGTACCGAGCGCGCCTGAGTCTGAGTTAAGGTGTATGTGCTGTATGTGTGTGTGTGTGTGTGGGGGGGGGTAGACATTGATGGGTAGGTAGTGAAGTACAGGAGCATGCTGAGTTGGGTGGGTGTTTTGTGGGTGGGGGGGTGGCTTAGGGTGGTAGATATTGAATGGGTAAGTATGTGAAAGTACAGGAGCGCGCTTGAGTTGTGTGTGTTGGTGGGGGGGGGGGGGGGGGGAGGGGGTCAAAGGTAATGCTAATGTCCGCACCTGTCCGCCAAGTTCTGATGGCTGAGGTCCCAACCTACACCTTCAACCCTAAACCCTTCAAACCTAAACGCTGAAACACTATATGTATTCAAAATTAAAACGAAGTCCGCACCTGTCCACCAAGTTCTGATGGCTGAGGTCCCAACCTGAACCTGAAGCCCTAAACACTCCATTCCACTCAACTCCACTAAATGTTTATACTCCACAATAGTCCACAATATTCCACTCCATTCCACTCCACCCTCTCCCTCCCTCTCTCCTTCCTTCCTTCCCTCCCTCCCTCCCTCCCTCCCTCTCTTCATTCCTAAATCTCCCCCACCCACCCCCTCCACCCCCACAGGGGGTTTGGCTTGCATTGGGCCTCACCTGCATGCTGCTCCTCACATACGTGGCTGGTAGGACATGACCAGTGCAAGAAGAGAACAGGGAACAAGAGAAGAAAAGGAAAGAAAAAAAAGGAAATAGAAAGGAAAAGAAAAGAAAAAGAGGGGGAGAGAGGAAAAGAGAGGAAAAGAAAAAAAAGAAAAGAAAAAAGAGAAAAAAAACGAAAGGAAGAGAAGAAAAAAAAGAAAAGAAGGAGGAAAGAGAGAAAAAGCGAAGAGAGGGAAGGAAACAAAAAAACAAAAAAAAAGAAAACAACACGGGGTTTCGGGTTGCACTGGGCCTCACCCGGATTTCTGCATGGGCTTTCATCACGTGGCTGGTAGACATGCATGACAATGCAATATTCCATTCCACTCCATTCCGCTCTACTCCATTCCACTCCACCCTCTCCCTTCCTCTTTCCATCACTCCCACTCTCCATTCCTGAATACCCCCCCCCCCCCCCCCCCCCCCTCCCCCTCCCCCCCTCCCCTGCCACACAGGGGGTTTGGCTTGCATTGGGCCTGACCCTCATTATGCTGCCTCCCATCACATGGCTGGTGGAGAATCTGGTCCTGGTAAGTTGCTTTCTTGGTTTTGGGTTTTGACATGGTTGGTTATATATGCTTATATGGTTATATACGAGGGGGGTCCTGGTGAGTTGATTTGGTTATATATGCTTACACAATTGATAAGCATTGTATTATCAAGATCAAGATCAAAGCATTGTATGCTTATACAATGCTTTGATCTTGATTTGGTTTTGATCTTGATTTAAAATGATTCAAAGTCAATGATTCAATTTTGATCAAAATCAATTTAACATTTTTGATTTGGTTTTGATCTTGATTTTGATTTTTGAATACAAAGCATTGCTTATCAATACAATAGATAAGCACTTTTTGGTTTTGACATGGTTGGTTATATATGCTTGTATGGTTATACACGTGGGTGGCCCTGGTGAGTTGATTTGTTCATGTTGCTGCTTCCCATCACGTGACTGGTGGAGGATCTGGTCTTTGAAAGTTGATTTGTTGTTAATATGCCCTCACATTCATGTGACATGGTGGTTGGTGTGCATGCATGTGACATGGTGGTTGGTGTGCGTGCATGTGACATGGTGGTTGGTGTGCATGCATGTGACATGGTGGTTGGTGTACATGCATGTGACATGGTGGTTGGTGTGCATGCATGTGACATGGTGGTTGGTGTACATGCATGTGACATGGTGGTTGGTGTACATGTGGGTGTATGATACTTGTGTATGTGTGGTATACATATATGGGTTGTCTTGGTTAGTCGATGTGTTGTTCAGATGCCCTCGCATGCGTGTGACATGGTGGTGGGTGTACATGAGGGTGTATGATACTTGTATATGTGTGGTATACATGTGGGTGGTCCTGGTTAGTTGATGTGTTGTTCAAATGCCCTCGCATGCGTGTGACATAGTGGTGGGTGTACATGAGGGCGTATGATACTTGTGTATGTGTGGTTTACAAATTGGTGGTCCTGGTGGGTTCATGTGTATTCCACATGGCTTCCCATGCATGCCAGATGGTGGTGAGTATTGTGATGGGTGGTGGGTACATGTACATAGATGGTGATGGGAGGTGGTGGGTATATATGTACGTATACCCATCCCCGCACGTCATATTCCAACATCATACCCAACCTCATTCCCAACCTCATCTCCCAAACTCATCTCCAAGCTCCTCTCCCAAACTCAGCTCCCAAGTCAGCTCCCAAACTCATATCCCAACTCATATCCCAAACTCATCTTCCAAACAGATACCCAACCGCAGGCCCAAACGCAGCTCCCAAAAAAAGGAGAAAAAAAAAAGAGAAAAAAAAAAATCGAGAAAAAACAAAGAGAAATACAAAAAAATAAATGAAAAAGAGGAAAAAAAAGATAAATAAAAAAGAGAAAAAAAAAAGAGGAAAAAAAAAAGAGAAAAAAAAAAAGAGAATAAAAAAAACGAGCAAAAAAAACGTGACAAAAAAAATAGAAAAAAAAAGAGAAAAAAAAAAGAGAAAAAAAAAAGGAGAAAAAAACAAAGGAGAAAAAAAAAGAGAGAAAAAAAAATGGAGAACAAAAAAAAAAAGAGACAAAAAAAAGAGAACCCCAAAAAAAGAGGAAAACAAAAAAAATATGAAAAAAAAATTAGAAAAAAAACAACTAGAACAAAAAGAATAGAAAAACCCAAATAGAAAAAAACAATATACAAACCACCAGATAACCAAAACAATACCTACCAAAATATACAAAACAAATCTCACAAACCCCATCTAAAACCAAAATCTTTAAAACACATATACACAAAACCATCTCAACAAAAAACATATACAAAACCCAATATCACAAACCAATATCCCAACACACACTCCCAAACCCATCTCCCAAACCCATCTCCCAAACCCATCTCCCAAACCCATCTCCCAACCCCATCTCCCAACCCCATCTTCACACCCAATATTCCCAACCCCGCTCCAACACACCATTTCTTCCCAACCCCATCTCCCAACCCCATCTCCCAACCCCATCTCCCAACCTCATCCCTTACCCCCCATACCCAACCTCATCCCTTACCGTCCACCTTCAACCTGCTTACAGACAAGGACCATCCCCATAGGCCACAACTTGATAACATCCCATGTCCCAACCTGAACCCAGACCTCATACTCAACCTCTACATCAACCACATACACAACCTCATCCCTTACCCGTCCACATTCAACCTGTTTACAGACAGAGACCATCTGGCCTCACCCTTCTTACCTCATTCTTACCCCCCAGCCGTGTTTACCTCTCCCTTACTGTCCACCCCCAACCTCTTTATAGACAGGAACCATCCAACTCTCTGCTGGACCTTCAGACTCAACCTCATTTCCAAACCCCATACACAGCATCATCCCTTACCCATCATAACCCACATATATATATATATATATATATAATACACGTAACCCATCATTTCCCCACCTCCAACCTGTTAACAGACAGGGACCATCCCCGTCGGCCACAACTCTCTCATGGACCTTCAGACGGCAGTCTTCCACTTCTTCCTCTCCGTCTTCAATCTCCAATACTTTGCTTGTATCACGCTCCCGGCACAACTCATCATTGTCACTTTCCTATTCATGATCCTCGTTACGGTAAGGGACGGGAGGAGGAGAGTGGATGGGATGGGGACAAGGGAGGGGGGGGGGGGGGGGGGGGCATGGACTAAAGCTGAAGTTGCTTTCACACACTCACAATCACGGTCCCAGCACTACTCATCATAGTCACATTCCTCTTCATGCTCCTCGTAACAGTAAGGAATGCGAGGGGGGAGGGGGGGGGGAGAGGGGGGGGGGGGGGAGGAGGAGAGGAGATGGGGGTGGGGGGGGAGGGGAGGGGAGGGGAACATAGAGGGAAGCTGAAGTTGCTTTCACACACACACAATCAGGGTCCCAGCACTACTCATCATAGTCACATTCCTCTTCATGCTCCTCGTAACAGTAAGGAATGCGAGGGGGAGAGGGGGGGATGGAGGTGGGTGGAGGAGGAGAGGAGATTGGGGGGGGGGGGAGGGGAGGGGAACATAGAGGGAAGCTGAAGTTGCTTTCATACAAACACTATCACGCTCCCTACACAGCTCATCAGTGTCACTTCCCTATTCATGATCCTCGTTACGGTAAGGGATGGGAAGGGGAGAGGGGGGATAAGATGGGGACAAGGGGGGGGGGAGGGGAACATGGAAGGAAGCTGAAGTTGCTTTCACACACACACAATCACGCTCCCTGCACAGCTCATCATTGTCACTCTCCTATTTATGATCCTCGTTACGGTAAGGAATGGGAGGGGGGGGCAGTGGGTGAGGGAGAGGGGGTGGGCAGAGGTGAGGGGGGGAGAGGGGGGGGAGGTGAGGGAGGAGGGGGAGATGGAGTTATTAAAGATAATTAAAGTGAGAAGGGGGGAGAGGGGAACATGGAGGGAAGCTGAAGTTGCTTTCACACACACACAATCACGGTCCCAGCACTACTCATCATAGTCACATTCCCTTCATGATCCTTGTTACGGTAAGGGATGGGAGGAGGAGAGTGGATGGGATGGGGACAAGGGGAGGGGGGAGGGGGGATGGAGGGAACCTTAAGTTGCTTGTCACACACACAATCACGCTCCATGCACATGGGGGCGGGGGGGGGGGGGGGGGGGGGTAAGTGCGTGAGGAATAGAGGGGAGGCAAACAGAAGGGGGGGAGAGGAATAGAGGGGGGGGAAGAGGGTCTACGGACAGAGGGGGGGGGGGGAGGAATAAAGGCAAGGCAGACAGAAGGGTGAGGGGGGGATAGATGGACGATCATGTGAGGGGCGCTTCCCCTACTACACCTCCCCCTGACAAAATGATCTCCCCCAACCCCCCAACCCCTACCCCACCCCCCACCCCCTCACCCCCCCACCCCCTACCCCACCCACCCACCCTCTCTATGCTGTCTCCATTGCTTGAAAGTGTAACCCTCCATCTGCCTCCATTTTTGAAAGTGTTACCCTTCATCTGTCTCTGCCCATAGGTGTCAACCTACACAGCGAATTTGGCGGCAGGTAAGCTTTAACTGTGGTTGGATTTTGTGGGTGGATAGGGTGTGTGTGTGTGAGGGGGCGGGGGGGGGGGGGATGTGTAGGAGGGGAGCTGGAGTTGGCTTGTGGGTATGGAGGAACAAAATACTACATATAGCACAAGTGTGTGTACCTGGGGCACACAGTATAACACAGTAACACACATACACATACACTGTAAACACACACATACACAGTAACACACACACACATACACAGCATTACACTGTAACACACATACACATACACAGCATTACACTGTAACACACATACACATACACAGCATTACACTGTAACAAACGTACACATACACAGCATTACACTGTAACACACATACACATACACAGCATTACACTGTAACACACATACACATACACAGCATTACACCGTAACACACATACACATACAGATACACAGCATTACACTGTAACACACATACACATACACAGCATTACACCGTAACACACATACACATACACATACAGATACACAGCATTACACAGTAACACACATACACATACACAGCATTACACAGTAACACACATACACATACAGATACAGATACAGATACACAGCACATACACAGCATTACACTGCAACACACATACACATACACAGCATTACACTGTAACACACATACACATACACAGCATTACACTGTAACACACATACACATACACAGCATTACACTGTAACACACATACGCATACACAGCATTACACTGTAACACACATACACATACACAGCATTACACTGTAACACACATACGCATACACAGCATTACACTGTAACACACATACGCATACACAGCATTACACTGTAACACACAAACACATACACAGCATTACACTGTAACACACATACACATACACTGTCAACATGCAAATACGCAGTACACAGACATGAGTAAAAACTGTTTCATAGCCAACAGCTTTGATGAATTTACCAAACAAACAGTGATCAACAAACAGTGATCAACAAACAGTGATCGACAAACAGTGATCAACAAACAGTGATCAACAAACAGTGATCAACAAACAGTGATCAACAAACAGTGATCAACAAAGAGTGATCAACAAACAGTGATCAACAAACAGTGATCATCAAACAGTGATCAACAAACAGTGATCAACGAACAGTGATCAACAAACAGTGATCAACAAACAGTGATCAACAAACAGTGATCAACAAACAGTGATCAACAAACAGTGATCAACAAACAGTGATCAACAAACAGTGATCATCAAACAGTGATCAACAAACAGTGATCAATAAACAGTGATCATCAAACAGTGATCAACAAACAGTGATCAACAAACAGTGATCAACAAACAGTGATCATCAAACAGTGATCAACAAACAGTGATCATCAAACAGTGATCAACAAACAGTGATCAACAAACAGTGATCAACAAACAGTGATCAACAAACAGTGATCATCAAACAGTGATCAACAAACTTTGAACAACAAACAGTGATCACCAAACAGTGATCAACAAACAGTGATCAACAAACAGTGATCACCAAACAGTGATCAACAAACAGTGATCAACAAAAAGTGATCAACAAACAGTGATCAACAAACTGTGAGCAACAAAGAACCAATTGCCCTCGTGTCACATCTTCTCATTGCAGCTTTGACATTGCCTTTGTAGTATTCTTAATACTGACATCCTGATGTGCTATGAGTACCACCCCATGCCCCCCCCCCCCCCCCCACCCACCCACCCACCCACCCACCCACCCACACATACACACATCTTCCTACTTCAGATTTGACAGTGTCTGCACTGTATTCTTAATACTGACACCATAATGTGTTATGAGTGACACACACACACACACACATTCATATTGCAGCTTCGGCTGTGTCTTTGTTTTATTCTTAATAATGAAATCCTGGTGTGCCATCAGTACCACCCCATGCCCCCCCCCCCCCCCCCCCCCCCCCTCACACACACACACACACACACACACACGCACATCTTCCCAATGCAGCTTTGACGGTGTCTCTGTCCCAAAATGGCATCATGGCGCTTGCTGATCTGTCAGGAAAGTACGTCACCTCACACCTCCCTTATTTCCTCTGCTGAGTAAATATTATCGAATCACAGCTGAGGAAATGAGCTGGACAGGACCGAAGGTGGGTTGGTGGTAGTGGATGTGGTGGTGGTGGGTGGGTGGTGGTGGTGGTGGATGTTGCCGTTGTGTTGTGGTTGCTGAGTAAATATGATCAAATCATAGCTGAGGAAATGAGCTGGACAGGACCGAAGGTGGGTTGGTGGTGGTGGATGTGGTGGTGGTGGATGGGTGGTGGTGGGGGTGGATGTCGTGGTTGTGTTGTGGTTCCTGAGTAAATATGATCAAATCATAGCTGATGAAATGAGCTGGAAAGGACCGAAGGTGGGTTGGTGGTGGTGGATGTGGTGGTGGTGGGTGGGTGGGTGGTGGTGGGTGGGTGGTGGTGGTGGTGGATGTGGTTGTGTTGTGGTTGCTGAGTAAATATGATCAAATCATAGCTGAGGAAATGAGCTGGACAGGACCTAATGTGGGTTGGTGATTGGTGGTGTTAGTTGGTTGGTGGTGTGGTGTTGTGTTGTGAGCTGGACAGGACCTAAAGTGGGTTGGTGGTGTTGGTTGGTTGGTGGTGTGGTGAGCTGGACAGGACCTAAGGTGGGTTGGTGGTGTTGGTTGCTTGTGGTGGTGTGGTGAGACGGACAGGACCTAAGGTGGGTTGGTGGTGTTGGTTGCTTGGCGGTGTGGTGAGCTGGACAGGACCTAAGGTGGGTTGGTGGTGTTGGTTGGTTGGTTGATTGGTGGCGTGGTGATCTGGACAGGACCTACGGTGGGTCCTGTCACTTGGACAAATTCAAATTCAGTTCATACTGGAGTTCACACTGGAACACTCCACTGTGACAACTGAGCTTTCCAGTGAATTTGTCCCATTTGAATTTGAATTTGGTCTGGACTGGACCTAAGGTGGGTTGGTGGTGTGCAAAGGCAGGCTGGGAAGTTAAAGCAAATATACTAGCTAGTGCTAACTGATATTCGTATATATGTTTATATAGATCTAGTTGGATAGATAGATAGATAGATAGACAGGTGTAGGTGTACCTATTTTCATATATGCACACATACATATCGAATCACAGTAGAGGAAATGAGCTGGACAGGACCTACGGTGGGTTGGTGCTCCAATATTCCCAACTCCGACCAATATTCCCAACTCAAACTAATATTCCCAACTCCAACCAATATTCCCAACTTCAACCAATATTCCCAACTTCAACCAAATATAATTCCCAACTCCAACCAATATCCTAAAACATAACACTGTGGTAGTATAATATAAAATAAAATGGTGGTAGAATATATGGCGGTAAAATAAAATGGTGGTAGAATATATGGCGGTAAAATAAAATAAAATGGGGGTAGAATATAACAGAAGGGCGGAAGAATATTAAAACGGTGGTAGAATGTATGGGGGTAAAATAAAACTGTATATAAAACATTCTACCACCGTTTTTATATTCTACCGCCCTTTTGTTTTATTCTACCGCCGTTATATTTTATTTTACCCCCATATATCCCGGCCCGGCCCTCCTCTCTTGTGGTTGTTGGGCTTGGTGCTCTGGATTGCCTGCCTTGGCATCCCTCCCCATACCGCTCCTCTTTCCACTTCTAGTTTGCTTCCTTTTTTTTACCGTTCCTAGATTTGTTTTCCAGTTTTGTGGGGGGGGGCTCAAAAACCCTCATGCTTCATGTTATAAAATTTGATGGTAGGCAGGCTGTGCTGCTGTCCTGTCTCGGTAATGATTTATCTTAAAAAGATCTCTCTCTCTCTCTCTCTCTCTCTCTCTCTCTCTCTCTCTCCCTAATGCTCCACCATCCCTTCGACCATTTCATCTCCAGAGATTCGAGCAAGTGTCACACATGCTCGCAGCCAAGACACTGGACGCGTACATTTTTGACAAGCCCCTGCTGTCGTACTACATGCACCAGAAGGATATGGTAGGTGTAACCGGATCATATGGGATATATGGTTGATGGTAGAAAATAGATGACACATTTGTACATCGTTGGCAATCTGTGATCGTACTACATGCACCAGAAGGATATGGTAGGTGTGTGGGATGTATGGTGGATAGTAGAAAGTAGATGACACACTTGTACATCGTTGGCAATCTGTTATCGTACTACATGCACCAGAAGGATATGGTAAAGTGCGGGATGTATGGTGGATGGTAGAAAGTAGATGACACACTTGTACATCGTTGGCAATCTGTTATCGTACTACATGCACCAGTAGAATCTGGTATGTGCCACCGAATGATAGACGAGAGATGATGGATGGTAGATAGTAGATGATGGATGGAAGATAGTAGATAATGCATGGTAGATAGGAGAGATGGAGGTAGATAGTAGATGAGGATGGTAGATAGCTAGTAGATGAGGCTGGGTTAGAGATAGTAGATAATGCATGGTAGATAGTAGATGAGCCGGTAGATGTAGATGATGCATGGTAGATAGTAGATGAGTGCATGTAGACGAGAGATGGTGAGATGGTAGTAGAAGAGATGATGCAGGTAGATAGTAGATGATGAGATGTGATAGTAGATAATGCATGGTGATAGGGGTCCTCACGATGGTTAGCATAGTAGATGATGCATGGTAGATAGTAGATGATGCATGGTAGATAGTAGATGATGCATGTAGATAGTAGATGATGCATGGTAGATAGTAGATGATGGTGGTAGATAGTAGATGATGCATGTAGATAGTAGTGAGGATGGTAGGATAGGTAGATGATGCAATGGTAGGATAGTAGTGATGCACATGCAGTTGACGAGAGATGGTGGATGGTGAGATAGTAGATGATGCATGGTAGACGAGAGATGATGCATGGTAGATAGTAGATGATGGATGGTAGATAGTTAGATGAATTGCATGGTAGTGTTAGAGTAGATTTGTGAATGCATGGTAAGACGAGGAGATGGTTGGATGGTAGATAGTAGATGATGGATGGTAGATAGTAGATGATGGATGGTAGATAGTAGATGATGCATGGTAGATAGTAGATGATGCATGGTAGATAGTAGATGATGCATGGTAGATAGCAGATGATGCATGGTAGATAGTAGATGATGGATGGTAGATAGTAGATAATGCATGGTAGATAGTAGATGATGGATGGTAGATAGTAGATGATGGATGGTAGATAGTAGATGATGCATGGTAGATAGTAGTGATGGATGGACGATAGTAGATGATGGTGGGTATGATGTAGATGATGCCTGGTTAGAGAGAGGATGAGGCATTGGTAGATAGTAGATGATGGATGGTAGATAGTAGATGATGCATGGTAGATAGTAGATGATGTATGGTAGATAGTAGATGATGTATGGTAGATAGTAGATGATGGATGGTAGATAGTAGATGATGGTGTTAGATAGTTGGGAGGATGAGGCATGGTAGAAGTACGTGTGAGGCATTGTAGACGAGAGATGATGCATGGTAGATAGTAGATGATGACTGTAGTAGATAGGTTAGATGATGAATGGTGAGACGATAGTAGAATGATGCAGTGGAGACGAGAGATGATGCATGGGAGCCATAGTTAGATGATGCATGGTAGGAAGTAGATGATGGATGGTAGATAGTAGATGATGCATGTAGATAAGTAGATGAGGATGGTAGATAGTACGATATTGCATGGTTAGACTAGTAGATGATGCATGAGTAAGATATAGATTGATGCATGGTAGATAGTAGATTGATGTATGGTAGACGAGTGAGGGTGGATGGTTGATAGTAGATGATGGCATGTAGATGAGTAGATGATGGATGGTTAGATAGTAGATAATGATGGGAGGATAGTAGATGATGCATGGTGATAATAGATGATTGCACCATGGCAGACGAGAGATGGTGGATGGTTAGATATAAGATGATGGATGGTAGATAGTAGATGATGCATGGTAGACGAGAGGATGAGGCGTGGTTGGAGATCGTAGATGATGCTGGTAGATAGTAGATGATGCATGGTAGATGTACGAGGATGAGCATGGTAGATGTAGAGATGCATGGTCGAAAGTTAGATGAGGCATGGTTAGATGTAGATTGATGCATGGTAGTAGAGAGAGTAGATGATGCATGGTAGATAGTAGATGATGGATGGTTATGGTAGTAGGAGCAGGGATGGTAGATAGTAGATGATGCATGGTAGATAGTAGATGATGGATGGTAGATAGTAGATGATGCATTAAAGATAGTAGATGATGGATGGTAGATAGTAGATGATGGATGGTAGATAGTAGATGATGGATGGTAGATAGTAGATGATGCATGGTAGATAGTAGATGATGCATGGTAGATAGTAGATGATGCATGGTAGATAGTAGATGATGCATGGTAGATAGTAGATGATGGATGGTAGTAGTAATGAGTGCCAGGGGAGATAGTAAGATGATGCATGGGGAGATAGTAGATGATGGATGGTAGATAGTAGATGATGCATGGTAGACGAGAGATGATGCATGTAGATAGTAGATGATGGATGGTAGATAGTAGATGATGCATGGTAGACGAGAGATGATGCATGGTAGATAGTAGATGATGCATGGTAGATAGTAGATGATGGATGGTAGATAGTAGATGATGCATGGTAGACGAGAGATGATGGATGGTAGATAGTAGATGATGGATGGTAGATAGTAGATGATGCATGGTAGACGAGGAGATGATGCATGGTAGATAGTAGATGATGATGGTAGATAGTAGATGATGCATGGTTAGATAGTTAGTAGATATGCATGGTAGCGACGAGATAATGCTGGTAGATAGGGAGTAGATGAGGATGGAGATAGTAGGATGATGCATGGTAGATAGGAAGGGGGGGGGTTTTTTTGATCATGGTAGATAGTAGATGATGGATGGTAGATAGTAGATGATGGATGGTAGATAGTAGATGATGCATGGTAGATAGTAGATGATGCATGGTAGATAGTAGATGATGCATGGTAGATAGTAGATGATGGATGGTAGATAGTAGATGATGCATGGTAGATAGTAGATGATGCATGGTAGATAGTAGATGATGCATGGTAGGATAGTAGAGATGCATTGGTGTAGATAGTAGATGATGCATGGTAGATAAGATGATGCATGGAGATAGCAGATTATGCATGGTTAGAAGTAAATGGATTGCATGGTAGATAGTAGATGATGGATGGTAGATAGTAGATGATGGCATGGTAGATAGTAGATGATGCATGGTAGAAGTAGATGTGATGCATGGTAGATAGTAGATGATGCATGGTAGATAGTAGTGATGCATGGTGATAATAGATGAATTATGGTAAATGTAGATGGGATGGTTATAGTAGATGATGCATGGTAGATAGTAGATGATGGATGGTAGATAGTAGATGATGGATGGTAGATAGTAGATGATGCATGGTAGATAGTAGATGATGCATGGTAGATAGTAGATGATGCATGGTAGATAGTAGATGATGGATGGTAGATAGTAGATGATGCATGGGAGATAGTAGATGATGCATGGGAGATGGTAGATAGTAGATGATGATGGTAGTATAGTAGATGATGCATTGTAGATGTAGATGAGGATGGTAGATAGTAGATGATGGATGGTGATAGTAGATTGATGCGGGTAGCCGGAAGAGATGATGAGATGATGCATGGTAGAAGTAGATGATGCATGGTAGATAGTAGATGAGGAGGTAGATAGTAGGATATGGATGGTAGATAGTAGCTGCTGCATGGGAGATAGTAGATGATGCATGGGGGTATAGATAGTAGAGATGGATGGCCGATAGTAGATGATGCATGGTGTAGATAGTTAAGTAGATGATGCCAATGGTAGACGAGAGAGAGATGATGCCATGGGTTTTAGATAATGATGAGGGATGGTAAGATTTAGTTGGATGATGCATGGTGGAACGAGAGATGAGATGGTGATGGAGTGATGCATGGTGATAGTAGATGACCGATGGTTTAGATAGTAGTGATAGATGATGAAGGTAGATATTAGATAGTAGATGATGCATGGTAGATAGTAGATGATGCATTGTAGACGAGAGATGTTGCATGGTAGATAGTAGATGATGGATGGTAGATAGTAGATGATGGATGGTAGATAGTAGGTGATGCATGGTAGATAGTAGATGATGGATGGTAGATAGTAGATGATGGATGGTAGATAGTAGATGATGCATGGCAGATAGTAGATGATGCATGGTAGATAGTAGATGATGTATGGTAGATAGTAGATGATGCATGGTAGTTGTAGGATTAGGAGATGATTGCATGGTAGACGACCGATGATGCACTGGTTTCTAGATAGTTGTTCTATTCTTTTTTGAGTAGAGTAAGTAGAGAATATATGAGTTTGAGTAGTTATGTTTTAAGATATGTTTGAGTAAATGGAGTTAGAGATTTAGTATGAGTACACTGTGGTTAAGGTGCATGGGAGATAGTAGATGATGCATGGTAGATGTAGAGATGCATGGCCAGCTAGTAGTGATGCATGGTAGACGAGAGACTGACGGCATGGTAGATAGTAGATGATGCAATGGTCAGATAGTGATTGAGGATGGTAGAGTTGGTAGTGATGGCATGGTAGATTTTGGTAGATGATGGATGGCTAGATTAGTAGATTCTCGATGAATGGTAGATGATTTAGATGATGCATGGTAGATAGTAGATGACGGATGGTAGATAGCTAGATGAATTAGTAGATGATTGCATGGTAGAGATGAGCGATGTGAGCCTGGTCGATAGTAGGTGATTATGGTGCTCGTAGCTGTTGCCGAGTAGATAGAGCTGATGGATTGGTAGATAGAGATGATGCATGGTAGATAGAAGAAGGAAAGAATGATGATGAGAACGAGAGTAGATGATGCATGGTAGATAGTAGATGATGGATGGGAGATAGTAGATGATGCATGGTAGATAGTAGTGCGATGGTTAGCCTAGTGTAGATTGATGGATTGGTAGTAGCGAGTCGATGATGGATGGTAGATCGTAGATAATGCAGGGTAGATAGTGACTGATGATGCGTAGTAGATAGTAGATGAGGCATGGTAGATAGTAGATGATGCATTGGTAGACGAGAGAGGTTGGATGGTAGAGATAGAGAGGATGCTGGTAGATAGTAGATGATGCATGGCTTTGATAGGCGATGATGCAGGGGAGATAGTAGATGAGATGGTAGATAGTAGATGGATGCAGGGTGCGATCGAGATGATTCATGGTTAGAGATAGAGTGATGAATGGTTCGACGAGAGATGATGCTGGGGATTGATAGTAGAGGATGCATGGTAATAGTAGAGAGCATGGAGATAGTAGAGATGCATGGTAGACAGTAGATGATGGATGGTAGATAGTAGCTGATGAATGGTACATGGCTAGATAGTAAGATGTGCATAGGTAGATAGTAGATGAGGAATGGTAGATAGTTAGATGATGCATGGTAGATAGTCGATGTGATGCATGGTAGATAGATAGTAGATGAGCATGGTAGATTAGAGATGTGAGCAATGGTAGACGGACAAGATGATGACATGGTAGTAGATAGTAGTTGAAGGGATGTTGATAGTAGATGATGGAGGCAGATAGTAGTGATGCATGGTAGATAGAATGATGGATGGTATGATAGTAGATGATGTATGGTCGTAGATAGTAGATGATGGATGGTAGATAGTAGATGATGGGAAGGTAGATATTAGATGATGATGATGGGAGATAGTAGGATGAGGGCATGGTAGATAGTAGGATGAGCATCGTAGATAGTAGAGTGATGCATGGTAGATAGGAGAGATGCATGGGTAGATAAGTAGATGGGATGGTAGATAGTTAGATGATGTCATGGTAGATAGTAGATGATGCATGGTATGACGAGATGATAATGCATGGTAGATATGTGATGATGCATGGTACTGATAGTAGATGATGCATGGGGTAGATAGTTGAATGCATGGTTAGATAGTAGATTGATGCATTGGTATCAAAGGGACGAGAAGGGTAATGCATGGTAGAGATAAGTAGAGGTATGCGATGGTCGATAGAGATGCTGAGCATGGGTAGATAGTAGATTGATGCATGGTTGATAGTAGATTGATGGATCGGTAATAGTAGATGATGCATGGTAGACGAGAAGATTGAGCATGGTTAGATAGAAGAGATGCATGGTAGATAGTAGAGGATGGATGTAGATCCGTTTTAGATGATGAATGGTAGATAGTTAGATGATGCATGGTAGATAGTAGATAGGGAGAGGTACATGTAGATGAGCCATGGTAGATAGTAGATGTGGTAAATAGAGAGTGAGTAGTGATGCATGGTAGATAGTAGAAGATGCATGGTAGATGTAGATGATGGGACGTAGATAGTAGATTGATGCATGGTAGATAGTAGATGATGCATGTTTAGAGATAGTAGATGATGCAGGGTAGATAGTAGATAATTGAGGGTGGTAGATAGTAGAGTGATGAATGGTAGACGACAGACGATTGTGAGCAGGTAGGATAGTAGATGATGGATGGTAATAGTAGATGATGGATGGTGAGAGTAGATGATGAATGGTTAGATAGTAGATGAGGATGGTAGATGTAGATGATGCATGGGCTAGATGTAGATGATGCATTGGTTAGATAGTAGATGATGGCATGGTAGCTAGTTTAGTAGATGATGATGGTAGATAGTAGATGATGCATGGTAGATAGTAGAGATGGATTAATAGAGAAGTAGATGATGCATGGTAGATAGTAGAAAGATAGAATGGAAGATAGTAGATGATGGATCGTAGTAGATGTAGATGGATGCATGGTATAGATAGTAGATGATGCCATGGTAGATTAGTAGATGATGCATGGTAGATGTAGATGATTGCATGAGGTAGTAGTTAGATGATGCATGGTAGACGACCAGCATGAATGCATGGTTAGATAGTAGATGATGGATGGTAGATAGTAGATGATGGATGGTAGATAGGAGATGAAGATGGTAGATAGTTAGATGGATGGATGGTAGATAGTAGATGATGTATGGAGATAGTAGTGATGGATGGTAGATAGTAGATGATGGATGGTATATAGTAGATGATGCATGGTAGATAGTAGATGATGCATGGTAGATAGTAGATGATGCATGGCAGATAGTAGATGATGCATGGTAGACGAGAGATGATGCATGGTAGATAGTAGATGATGGATGGTAGATAGTAGATGATGCATGGTAGATAGTAGATGATGCATGGTAGATAGTAGATGATGGATGGTAGATAGTAGATGATGCATGGTAGACGAGAGATGATGCATGGTAGATAGTAGGTGATTCATGGTAGATAGTAGATGATGAATGGTAGATAGTAGATGATGCATGGTAGATAGTAGATGATGGATGTTAGATAGAAGATGATGCATGGTAGATAGTAGATGATGCATGGTAGATAGTAGATGATGGATGGTAGATAGTTAGTTAGAGAGATGCATGGAGATAGTAGATGATGCAGGGTAGATAGTAGATGATGGATGGTTTAGAGAGTAGAGGATGGATGGTAGATAGGGAGATACATGCATGGGAGATAAGTAGATTGATGCATAGATGACGCAGGGTAGAGAGTAGATGATGCATTGTTGTAGCTAGTAGATGAGGGATGAGTAGTAGATGATGGATGGTAGATAGTAGATGATGGATGGTAGATAGTAGATGATGCATGGTAGACGAGAGATGCTGCATGGTAGATAGTAGATGATGGATGGTAGATAGTAGATGAGGATGGTTTTAGATTTAGATGGGGCATGCGTTGATAGTAGATGATGCATGGTAGATAGTAGATGATGCATGGTAGATAGTAGATGATGCATGGTAGATAGTAGATGATGCATGGTAGATAGTAGATGATGCATGGTAGATAGTAGATGATGGATGGTAGATAGTAGATGATGGATGGTAGATAGTAGATGATGGATGGTAGATAGTAGATGATGGATGGTAGATAGTAGATGATGGATGGTAGATAGTAGATGATGCATGGTAGATAGTAGATGATGGATGGTAGATAGTAGATGATGGATGGTAGACGAGAGATGATGCATGGTAGATAGTAGATGATGCATGGTAGGGTAGATAGTAGATGGCTGGCTGGTGAGATAGTAGATGATGCATGGTAGACGAGAGATGATGGATGGTAGATAGTAGATGATGCATGGTAGATAGTAGATGATGGATGGTAGATAGTAGATGATGCATGGTAGATGTAGCATGATGGAGGAGATAGTTCGCGAGGGATGGTAGATAGTAGATGAGCGGATGGTAGAAGGTAGATGATGCATGGTGTAGACGAGAGATGATGCATGGTAGATAGTAGAATGATGGATGTAAAGATAGTAGATGATGCATGGTAGATAGTAGATGATGCATGGGTTGAGCTAGTAGAGATGCAGGGGTAGAAGTAGATGATGCATGGTAGATAGTAGATGATGCATGGTAGATAGTAGATGATGGATGGTAGATAGTAGATGATGGATGGTAGATAGTAGATGATGCATGGTAGACGAGAGATGATGCATGGTAGATAGTAGATGATGCATGGTAGATAGTAGATGATGGATGGTAGATAGTAGATGATGGATGGTAGATAGTAGATGATGGATGGTAGATAGTAGATGATGGATGGTAGATAGTAGATGATGGATGGTAGATAGTAGATGATGCATGGTAGACGAGAGATGATGCATGGTAGATAGTAGATGATGGATGGTAGATAGTAGATGATGGATGGTAGATAGTAGATGATGCATGGTAGATAGTAGATGATGGATGGTAGATAGTAGATGATGCATGGTAGATAGTAGATGATGCATGGTAGATAGTAGATGATTGGATGGTAGATAGCAGATGAATTGCATGGTAGAAGTAGAGAGGATGGGGGTAGATAGTAGATGAGCATTGGTTAGGATAGTAGATGATGCATGTAGATCAGTAGATGAGCATGGTTAGATAGTAGATGATGCATGGTAGATAGTAGATGATGCATGTAGATAGTAGATGATGCATGGTAGATAGTAGATGATGCATGGTAGATAGTAGATGATGCCTGGTAAGATAGTAGATGATGGATGGTAAGATGTAGACGATGGATGGTAGATAGAGACGATGCAGGTAGACGAGAGATGAGGCAATGGTAGATAGTAGAGGATTGGATGGTAGATAGTAGATGCGGATGGTTAGATAGCAGATGAGGATGGTTAGATAGTAGATGCTGGATGGTAGATAGTAGATGATTGGATGGTAGGACGAGATGGATGTGCATGGGTAGACTAGTCGATGAGCCAAAAATGTGTAGGATAGTAGATGATGGATGGTAGATAGTAGATTGATGCAGTAGACGAGTGAGGATGCATTGTAGATAGTAGATGATGATGGTAGTAGATAGTAGAGATCCATGGTAGATAGTAGATGAGGGATGGTAGATAGTCGATGATGGATGGTCAGATAGTAGATGATGGATGGTAATGTAGATGATGCAGGTAGACGAGAGGATTGATGGATGGTTAGATAGGAGATGATGACGGTAGACGAGGATTGATGCATGGTTAGATAGTAGATGAACATGGTAGATAGTTAGATGATGCTGTAGATAGTAGAGAGCAGGTAGATAGTAGAGGATGCTGATGGTAGATATGTAGATTGATGCAGTGGTTAGGATAGTAGATGATGGATGTTAGATAGTAGATGTGGACGGGTTAGATAGTAGATGAGGGAGGTAGAAGTAGATGAGGGAGGGTAATAGTAGATGAGGGATGGTGTACGTCGATGATGCATGGTAGACGAGTGTGATGAGGATGTAGGGATATAGTAGATGATGTGCAGGTAGGATAGTAGATGAAGCATGGTAGATAGTAGATGACGGATGGTAGATAAGGAGATGACGGATGGTAGATAGTAGATCGACTGCATGGTAAGACGAGAGATGTGCATGGTACGATTAGTACATGAGCATGGTTAGATAGTAGATGGGATGGTAGAATAAGTAGATGATGCATTGTAGAAGACGAGGAGATGCATTTGAGATAGTAGATGAGATGGTCGATAGTAGATTGATGGATGGTAGATAGTAGATGATGGATGGTAGATAGTAGATGATGGATGGCAGATAGTAGATGATGGATGGTAGATAGTAGATGATGCATGGTAGACGAGAGATGCTGCATGGTAGATAGTAGATGATGCATGGTAGACGAGTGATGATGCATGGTAGATAGTAGAGATGCCGGTAGATAGTCGATGGAGCATGGTAGGATCTGATGAAGCATGAAGTAGATAGTAGATGCTGGATGGTAGATAGTAGTGATGGACGGTAGGATAGTAGTGCGGATGGACAGATAGTAGATGAGGAGGAGATATAGATGAGGAGGTAGCTAGTAGAGTGAGGTAGACGAGTGATGATGGTGGAGATAGAGAGATGATGGTAGATAGTGATGATGATGGTAGAAGTAGATGATGGATGGTCGATAGTCGATGATGGATGGTAGTAGTAGACGATGCAAGGTAGACGAGAGAGTGCATGGTGGTAGATAGTAGATGATGCATGGTAGATAGAGAGATGGCTGGTAGATAGTAGATAGATTGTAGACGAGTGAGATGCATTGTAGAAGAGATGAGCGGGTAGATAGTAGTGCTGGATGGTAGTAGATAGTAGATGATGGATGTAGATAGAGAGATGGGATGGAGATAGAGATGGATGGTAGATATTAGACGGATGCATGGTCGACGAGAGAGGCATGGTAGATAGTAGATGAGGCATGGTAGGGAAGAGTGATGATGTGACTGATTGCATGGTGATAGTAGATGAGATGGTAGATAGTAGATGTAGTGCATGGTGATAGTTAGATGATGCTGGTAGTGTAGATGAGCATGGTAAGATAGAGAAGATGCCTGGTAGAGTCGTAAGATGCGGATGGTAATCTCGAGGATGGGACTGCTAGATAGTAGTGATGGCGGTATGATAGTAGATGGGGAGAGTGTACCCACGTAGATGGGGATGGTAGAAGAAGA
>JACBWV010000678.1:2590804-2607475 GCA_013435795.1 Chlamydomonas sp. ICE-L | reverse complement strand
GATGCATGTTAGCTTAGTAGATGATGGATGGTAGATAGTAGATGATGCATGGTAGATAGTAGATGATGCATGGTAGATAGTAGATGATGCATGGTAAGATCGTAGAGAGCATGGCAGATAGAGATGATGCATGGTAGATAGTAGATGATGCATGGTAGATAGTAGATGATGCATGGTAGATAGTAGATGATGCATGGTAGATAGTAGATGATGCATGGTAGATAGTAGATGATGCATGGTAGACGAGAGATGGTGGATGGTAGATAGTAGATGATGCATGGTAGATAGTAGATGATGCATGGTAGATAGTAGATGATGGATGGTAGAGTGATGGGATAGTAGAGATGCTGGTAGATAGTAGATTGAGCATGGTAGATAGTAGATGATGCATGGTAGACGAGAGATGGTTGGATGTAGATAGTAGATGATGCATGTAGATAGTAGGGATGCAGGTAGATATAGATGATGGAGGGTAGATAGTAGATGATGCATGGTAGATGTAAGATGATGCATGGTAGACTAGTAGATATGCCATGGTGATAGTAGATGATGCATGGTAGATAGTAGATGATGCATGGTAGATAGTAGATGATGCATGGTAGATAGTAGATGATGCATGGTAGATAGATAGCTGATGGGATGTGATAGTAGATGAGGAATGGTAGATAGATAGATATGCTGGTAGATAGTAGATGAGATGGCGGGGGGGGGGCTAATAGTAGATGATGAATGGTGAGATGTAGATGATGCATGGTAGATAGTAGATGATGCATGGTAGCTAGTAGATGATGCATGGTAGCTAGTAGATGATGCTGGTAGATAGCGATGATGGTGGTAGATAGTAGTGATGGATGGTAGATGTAGATGATGCAGGGAGAGTAGTAGATGATGCATGGTAGATAGTAGCTGATTGCATGGTAGATAGTAGAGAGCATGGTAGATCGAGATGATGGATGGTAGATAGTAGGAGCTGGATGGTAGAGAGTAGATGATGCATGCGTAGATAGTAGATGAAGCATGGTAGGATGTAGATGATGGATGGTAGATAGTAGATGATGCATGGGAGATAGGTCGATGATGCAGGTGATAGTTAGATGATGCATGGTAGTAGTAGATGATGCATGGGGTAGACGAGAGAGGATGCATGGTTAGATAGTAGTAGATGGATGGTAGATAGTAGATGTGAGGGTAGATAGTAGATGAGAATGGTAGATAGTAGAGGATGCATGGTAGATATAGATGATGCATGGTAGGATAGTAGATTGATGCCTGGTAGATCGTAGATGATGCATGGTAGATAGGCAGATGTGGATGGTAGTAGTAGATGATGTTTGATGGTAGATAGTAGATGATGCATGGGAGATAGTAGATGGGTAGTAGTAGATGCTGGATGGTAGACGAGAGATTGATGCCTGGTAGATGTAGATGAGCCTGGTAGATAGTAGATGAATGGATGGTAGAGAGTAGATGCCGGATGGTAGATCGTAGATGATGCCTGGTAGCCGACGAGATTGATGCCATGGTAGATAGTAGCTGATGCCTGGTAGATAGTAGATGATGAATGTAGATAGTAGATGATGGTGGTAGGATAGTAGATGATTGGATGGTAGATAGTAGATGTGCTGGTAGATAGTAGCTGATTGCATGGTGACAGAGAGATGATGCATGGTAGATGTAGATGATGATGGCTAGATAGAGATGATGCATGGATAGATAGTAGATGATTGCATGGATAGATAGAGATGAGCCTGGTAGCCGGACAGATGATGCAGGTAGATAGTAGATGATGGATGGTAGCTAGGATATGATGGATGCTAGTGTAGATGATGCAATGGTAGATAGTAGGATGATGCAGGTAGATAGTAGATGATGTATGGTAGATAGTCGAGCTGCTGGGTAGCTTATTAGATGGTGGATGGTAGATAGTAGATGATGCATGGTACGATGGAGATGATGCATGGTAGATAGTAGATGATGGATGGTAGATAGTAGATGATTGGATGGGTAGATGTAGAGATGGCTGGTAGATAGTAGATGATGGCGGTAGATAGTAGATGAGGGATGGTAAGATAGTAGTGATGCATAGTAGATCAAAAGATGCGCATGGTAGATAGCAGATGATGGATGGTAGCTAGTGAAATAATGGATGGTAAGATAGTCGATGATGAATCGGTAGACGAGACGGATGCATGGTTAGATTAGTAGAGATGACTCAGATAAGTCAGATGACTGTTATGGTTAGATAGTAGATGCTGGGCTGGTAGGTAGTAGATGATGCTGGTAGACGAGGATGATGAGTATCGGTACGATAAGTAATGATGATGGAGAATAGTAGATGATGGGCATGGTAGATAGTACGATGATGGATGGTAGATTAGGAGTGATGGATGGTAGATAGTAGATGCCCTGGATGGTAAGATCGTTAGTGATGCATGGTAGATAGTAGATGATGTATGGTAGTAGTAGCTGATGTTATGGCAGATAGTAGATGATGTATGGTAGATAGAGACGATGAATGCAGTTAGCTAGTAGATGGTGATGGTAGAAGAAGTAGTCGGGAGATGATGCATGGAGATTAGTAGATGATGGATGCGTAGATAAGATAGCTGATTGCATAGGTTAGATAGTAGATGAGACATGGTTTAGATAGAGCTTGTGCATGGTAGAAGTTAGATAGTAGATGATGGGCATGGCAAGAAAGTCGATTGAGCATGGTAGATAGTTAGATGATGCATGGTAGATAGTAGATGATGGAAGATGGTAGATAGTCGATTGATGCCATGGTAGGTTAGATAGTAGATGATGCATGGTTGAGATAGTAGATGAGGGCCTGGTAGACGAGATGGTGGATTGTTTTAGAGATAGTAGATGATGCATTGTCGATAGTAGATGATGCATGGTAGATAGTAGATGAGGTGTAGATAAGTAGATGATGATGGTAGATAGTGATGAGGCATGGGAGATAGTAGAGATGGATGTAGACGAGGAGATGGTGGATGGTAATAGTCGATGATGCATGGTAGATAGTAGATGATGCATGGTAGAAGTAGATGTGGCTTGATGGGAGCTAGGATAGTAGAGGATGCAGGTAGAAGTAGAGATGCATGGGTAGATAGTAGATGATGCATGGTAGATAGTAGTAATGCCTGGTTAGATAGTGATGATGATGGCAGATAGCTAGAGGATGCATGGTAGATAGTAGATGATGCATGGTAGATAGTAGGATGGATGGTAGATCGTAGATGATATGAATGGTAGATAGGTAGATGATGATGGTAGAGATAGAGATGATGGACGGTTAGATAGTAGATGAGGAATGTTAGATAGTAGATGATGATGGTAGAAGTAGATGATGCATGGAGATAGTAGATGATGCATGGTAGGGATAGTAGCTTGATGCATGGTAGATAGCAGATGATGGATGGTTAGATCGAGTGATGGATGTAGATAGTAGATGATGCATGGGAGATAGTAGATTTATGCATGGTAGATATGTAGATGATGCATGGTAGATAGTAGATGAGCATTGAGTAGATAGTAGATGATGGCTGGTAGCTAGTAGATGTGGATGGTAGATAGTAGATGAGTGCATGGTCGATAGTAGATGATGCCTGGTAGATTAGTAGATGATGGATGGTATCGATATGTAGATGATGATGGTAGATAGTGATGATGGCATGGTAGATAGTACGATGATGCATGTAGATAGTAGAGAGGATGCATGGTAGACGAGAGATGGATGCATGGTAGAAGTGTAGATGGCTGGTTCGATAGTAGATGTGCATGGTAGATAGTAGATGATGAATGGTTAGATAGTAGATGAGCATGGTAGATAGTAGATGATGCATGGTTAGATGTAGATGAGGCATGGTTAGATAGAGATGAGCACATTGGTTAGATAGAGATGATGGATGTAGATAGTAGCTGATGGATGGTGGTAGATAGGAGATGATGCATGGGAGATAGTAGTAGATGATTGCTGGTAGATAGTAGATGATGCATGGTAGATAGTAGATGATGCTGGTAGTAGTCGCTGATGGATGGTAGATAGTGATGCTGGATGGTAGATAGTAGATGATGCCATGGAGATAGTAGATGATGATGGTAGCTAGTAGATGATGTGCATGGTTGGAGATAGTCGATGATGCATGGTATGATAGTAGATGATGCATGCGTAGTAGGAGTGAGAAAGTAGAGATGAGGCATGGTAGATAGTAATGAGGCTGGAGACGAGAGAGGATGCATGGAGATAGTAGTAGACTGCGACTGGTAGATAGCCTAGCTGCATGCTGGTAGATAGTAGATGATGGGGTAGATAGATAGTCGTAGATGAAGGGTTTCGATAGTTAGATGATGGAGGTATATAGTAGATGATGCATGGGTAGACGAGAGAAGATGCATGGTAGATAGAAGATGCTGCATGGTAGATTGTAGATGAGGATGGTAGCAGTAGGTGATGAATGGTAGATAGTAGTGATGCATGGTTAGATAGTAGTTGATGGAGGTAGGATAGTAGATGATGCCGCGGATAGATAGTAGATGGATGGGATGGTATGTAGCTAGTAGATGATGCATGGTAGGATAGTACGTGATGAGGTAGATAGTAGTGATGCTGAGTAGATAGGAGATGATGGATGGTTAGATAGTAGTGCGTGCATGTAGATTATAGCTGATGCTGGAGATAGTAGATGATGATGGTAGGTAGTAGCTAGTGATGAAGCATGGTAGACGAGACGATGGTGGATGGTAGATAGTAGAGATGGTAGCTAGTAGATGATGAATGGTAGATAGTAGCTGATGGATGCGTAGATAGTAGATGAGGGCATGGTAGCTTCGTATGATGATGATGGTTTAGTAGATAGTCAATTGATTTCATGGTGATATAGTTATGCATGAGTAAAACGAGAGAGATCATGGTAGATAGTAGTGATGAGGTAGATAGTAGATGATGGATGGTAGATATGTTAGATAGTAGATGATGCATGGTTAGATAGTAGATGTGAATGCATGGTAGGATAGTAGATGATGAATGGAGAGACGTAGATGAAGCATGGTACGATAGTTATGTTACATGGCAGCTAAAGTAGAGATGCATGGTAGACGAAGAGGATAATGCCATGGTGGAGATAGTAATGATGCATGGTTAGGATAGTTGATGACGCATGGTAGATATTAGATGATGCATGGTAGATAGTGATTGATGGATGGGTAGATCGTAGATGATGAATGGTAGATAGTAGCGATGCATGGTAGATAGTTAGATGATGTTATGGTACGATAGTAGATGATGCATGTCGACGAGAGATGATGCATGGTAGTATATAGTAGGATCCCCTTCGTTAATGGTAGATAGTAGATGATTGAATGGTATGAGATAGTAGTGATGCTGGATAGATAGTAGATGATGGATGGTAGATAGTAGATGATGCATGGTAGAGATAGTAGATGATGCATGTAGATAGTAGATGATGGATGGTAGATAGTAGATGATGCATGGTAGATAGTAGATGATGCATGGTAGATAGTAGATGATGGATGGTTCTTTTTTGAGATAGTTACATGAGGGATGGTAGATATAGATCATGCATGGTTAGATAGTAGATATTGCAGTAGATAGTAGATGATGATGGTAGATAGTAGATGATGATTGTAGACGAGAGATGGTGGATGGTTAGATAGTAGATGTGAGATGGTAGAGAGTAGATGATTGCATGGTAGATCGTAGATGATGAATGGTAGTTAGATAGTAGATGATGGATGGTAGATCCATTAGATAATGCAGGCAGATAGTAGATGATGCATGGTGATAGCAGATGATGCATGGTAGACCGTAGTGATGGATGATAGAGAGTAGATGATTTTTGAATGGTAGATATAGATAGTAGATGATGCATGGTAGATAGGAGAGATGCATGGTAGATAGTAGACGATGCATGGTAGATAGTAGAAGATGAAGCATGGAGAATAGTAAGATGATGCATGGTAGATAGTAGATGATGGATGGTAGATAGTAGATGATGCATGGTAGATAGTAGATGATGCATGGTAGACGAGAGATGATGCATGGTAGATAGTAGATGATGGATGGTAGATAGTAGATGATGGATGGTGATAGTTAATGTGCATGGTTAGTTAGATAGTAGATGATTGCATGGTAGATAGTAGTGATGTATGGTAGATACGTAGATTCTGGATGGTAGATAGCGATGATGGATGGTATTATAGAGATGAGTGAATGGTAGATAGTAGATGATGCCTGGTAGATAGTAGATGATGCATGGCAGCAGTAGTAGATGATGCCTGGTAGACGAGAGATGATGGATGGTAATAGAGATGCTGCATGGAGAGAGTGATGATGCATGGTAGTAGATAGTAGATGACGCATGGGTAGATAGTAGATGATGGATGGTCAGATAGGAGATGATCATGTAGATAGTAGATGATGCATGGTAGAGACGTAGATGATGCATGGTAGATAGTAGATGATGGATGGTAGCTGTAGAGGATGTATGGTAGAAGTAGATGATGGATGGTAGATAGTAGATGATGGATGGCGTAGATAGTAGATTGTGCATGGGGAAGATAGGAGTGATGCATGGTTAGATGGTAGATGATGCATGGTAGGATAGTAGATGATGCATGGAGATAGTAGATGATGCATGGTAGATAGTAATGATGCATGGCAGGATAGTAGATGATTGCATGGCAGACGAGAGATAATTCATGGTTAGATTAGTCGATATTGCAGGTTAGATAGTAGATGATGCATGGTAGCATGTAGATAGTATAGGATGATGATGGTAGATAGTTAGATGATGGATGGTAGATAGTAGATGATGTATGGTAGATAGTAGATGAGGATGGTAGATAGTAGAGATGGATGTATTAGTGATGAGCATGGTAGATAGTAGAGATGCATGGTAGCTAGTAGATGACGCATGTAGATAGTAGATGATGCATGGTAGACGACAGATGATGCATGGTAGGTAGATAGAGATGGATGGTCGCTAGTAGATGATGAATGGAGATAGTAGATGATGGATAGGTAGGATTAGTAATGATGGAATGTAGATAGTAGATGATGCATGTAGATCGTAGCTGATGGATGGAAGATAGTAGATGATGCATGGTAGATAGAGCTGATGTGGTAGATAGTGAGATGATGCTAGTAGATGATGATGATGCATGGTAGATAGTAGATGATGCATGCGTAGATAGTAGATGATGCAGGTAGAAGTTAGATGATGCATGTAGACGACAGATGATGCAGGTAGATGTTGATGATGGATGGTAGATAGTAGATGATGCATGTGTAATAGTAGATGCGGATGGTTTAGATAGTAGATGATGAATGGTAGATAGTAGATGATGCATGGGTAGTAGTAGATGATGTCTGTAGATAGTAGAATGATGCATGGTAGACGAGAGATGATGCATGGTGATAGATAGTAGGTGATTAAATGGTAGATAGTTTAGATGACTGAATGGTAGATAGTAGAGGATTGGCATGGTAGATAGTAGATGAGGATGTTAGGATCGAAGCTGATGCATGGTTCGCTAGTAGATGATGCATGTAGATAGTAGATTTGATGGATGGTAGATAGAGATGATGCATGGTAGGATAGTAGAGATGCATGGGAGATAGTAAAGATGATGGATGGTTAGCTAGTAGATGATGGATGGTAGATGTAGATAATCATTGGTCGATAGTAGATGATGATGGGAGATAGTAGATGATGCATTGGTATAGGTAGTAGATGATGCCTGGTAGACGCGAGAGATGTGGATGGTAGTAGTAGATGATGCATGGTAGATAGTTAGATGATGCATGGAGATAAGAGTGATGGATGTAGATAGTAGATGAGGGATGTAGATAGTAGATAATGCATGGGTAGATAGTAGATGTGCATGGTAGGATAGTCGAGATGATGCAGGTAGACGTAGATGATGGATGATAGGATAGTTAGCTGAGTGAATGGTTAGATAGTAGATGATGCATGGTAGATAGTAGATGATGGATGGTAGATAGTAGATGATGCATGGTAGATAGTAGATGATGGATGGTAGATAGTAGATGATGCATGGTAGATAGTAGATGATGCATGGTAGATAGTAGATGATGGATGGTAGATAGTAGATGATGCATGGTAGATAGTAGATGATGCATGGTAGATAGTAGATGATGCATGGTAGATAGTAGATGATGCATGGTAGATAGTAGATGATGCATGGTAGATAGTAATGATGCAGGTAGAGAAGACAGATGATGAGGTAGATAGTAGATGAATGGATGGGAGGGTAGTCGATGATGGATGGTAGATAGTAGCTTGATGCATGGTAGATCGTAGATGATGGATGGCGATAGTAGATGATGTACGGTCGTAGTAGTGAGTATGGAGATAGTAGATGATGGAAGGTTTTAGATAGGAGATGATGCATGGAGGATAGTAGATGATGGATGGTAGATAGTTAGTGTGGATGGTAGATAGTAGGTGATGCATGGTCGATAGTAGATGATGGGATGGTTAGATGTACATGAGGATGGTAGATAGTAGATGATGGATGGTAGATAGTAGATGATGCATGGTAGATAGTAGATGATGTATGGTAGATAGTAGATGAGATGTCAGAAGTAGATGGATGGATGGGAGATAGTAGATGATGTATGGTCACGATCGTGGATATTGGATGGTAGAGATAGTAGATGCTGGATGGTAAGATAGTAAGATGAGGATTTTGGTAGATAGTAGCTGATGCATGGTAGATAGTAGCTTGACGCATGGCAGATAGTAGATGATGCATGGTAGACGAGAGCTAATTGCATGGTAGGATCGTGATGATGCCATGGTAGATTAGTAGATGATGAATGGTAGATAGTAGATGATGATGGTTAGATAGTATAGACGGATGCAGGGTTAGATAGTAGATGATGCTGGTAGATAGTAGCTTGATGCATGGTCGGGAACGAGAGATGCTGCAGGTAGATTAGTAGATGATGCTTGGTAGAAGTAGATGAGTGATGGTATATTAGTAGAGATGCATGGTAGAACGAGAGACGATGCATGGTAGATAGAAGATGATGCATGCGTAGATAGTAGATGATGGATGTTAGATAGTAGATGATGAAGGTAGATAGTAGAGCTGTGGTAGATAGTAGATGATGGCGGGTATTAGTAGATTGATGCTTGGTGCTTACGTAGATGATGGAGGAGATAGTAGGATGATGCATGGTAGATTAGTAGATGACGCATGGTAGATAGTTAGATGAATGGATGGTCGATCGTAGATGATGCATGGTAGATAGTATAGATAGTAGCTGATGCATGGTAGAAGTAGATGATTGCATGGTAGATAGTAATGATGCATGGGTAGATCGTAGATGATCCAGGGTAGATAGATAGATGATGCCTGGTAGAAGTAGATGATGCATGGAACGACAGATTGGCATGTCGATGTGGATGATGGATGGTAGAAGTAGATGATGGATGGTCGAAGTAGGATGATGAATGGTAGATAGTTAGCTGTGGATGGTAGAAGTAGATGATGTATGGTAATAGTAGATGATGGCTGGAGGATAGTAGATGATGGTGGATATAGTAGATAATGCATGGTAGATAGTCGATGATGCATGGTAGATAGTGTGATGCATGGCAGATAGTAGATGATGTATGGTTAGACGAGAGAGGATTGCATGGTAGATAGTAGATGATGCATGGTAGGATAGTTTGCTGAGCTGGTCGATAGTAGATGATGCATGGTAGATAGTAGATGATGGATGGTGTAGTAGTGATGAATGGTAGATAGTAGATTATGCATGGTAGCTAGTAGATGATGAATGGTAGATAGTAGCGATGCATGGTGATAGTAGATTAGCCATGGTTAGATAGTAGATGATTGAATGGTTAGATAGGTAGATGATGCCATGGTGGATAGTAGATGATGCATGGTAGCTAAGAGCTGATGCATGGAGATCGTGAGATGCATGGTAGAAGACAGATAGATGCATGGTAGATAGTGATTGATGGTGGTAGATAGTAGATGATGGATGGTAGAAGTAGAGATGCTGGTCGCTAGTAGATGATGGCTGGTAGATTTTAGTAGAGATGTATGGTAAAGATAGTAGATGTGGCTGGTTTCAAGAGATGATGGATGGTATATAGTAGCTGATGCATGGTAGATAGTAGTGATGCATGGTAGATAAGTAGATGCTGCATGGCCGATAGTAGATGATGCATGGTAGACGAGAAGATGAGCATGGTAGATAGTAGATGATGATGGTCGATAAGTAATGAGGCATGGTAGATAGTAGATGCTGCATGGTAGCTAGTTGATGATGGATGGTAGATAGAGGATGGATGAAGTTAGATAGTAGATGATGCATGGTAGATAGAGATGATGATGGTAGACTAGTAGATGATGACATGGTAGACGAGAGATGATTGCATGTTAGATAGTAGATGATAATGGTAGATAGTCGCTATATAGTAGATGATGAATGGTAGCTAGTAGATGATGCATGGTAGAAGTAGATGAGGCTTGTAGATAGACTATATGCATGGTTAGATAGTAGATGATGCATGGTAGCTAGTAGATGATGGATGTAGATAGTAGATGATGATGGAGATAGTAGATGATGATGGAAGATAGTAGATGATGGATGGGTCGATAGTAGATGATGGAGGTAGATAGTAGATAATGCTGGTAGATAGTAGTGTGGCGGTACGCGATAGTAGAGGATTGCATGGTAGATAGTAGACGATGCATGGTAGACGAGAGATGGTGGATGGTCGATCGTAGCTGATGCATGGTAGATAGTAGCTGATGCATGGTAGATAGTAGGATGACGGGGGTAGATAGTAGATGATGGATGGTTAGATAGTAGATAATGCATGGTAAGATAGTAGATGATGCCTGGTAGATAGTAGATGATGCTGGTAAGCACAGTAGATGATGGATGGATCAGATAGCTAGCTGATGGAATGGTTAGATAGTAGACGATGCTGGTAGATAGTAGTGAGGATGGAGATAGTAGATGATGAATGGTAAGGATAGAGATGATGCTGGTAGATAGTAGATAGATGATGTATGGTTAGATAGTAGATGACGCATGGTAGATCAGTATTTGATGATGCATGGTAGAGTAGATGATGGGATGGTTAGATCGTAGATGATGCATGTAGATAGTCGAGATGCATGGTAGATAGTAGATGATGGTGGTAGTAGATATGTAGATGTGATAGTAGATAAGTAGATGACGCATGTAGATAGTAGATGATGCATGGTAGATTTAGATGTGATGGTAGAAGACAGATGATGCATGGTAGATAGTAGATGACGGATTGAGAGGAGTAGATGATGGCTGCTAGTATTAGATGATGCATGGTAGTAGTAGATGATAGATGGTTGATAGTAGAGAATGTATGGTAGATAGTAGCTGCTGGATGGAGATAGTAGATGATGGATAGTAGATAGTAGATGATGCATGGGAGATAGTAGATGATGCATGGTAGATAGTAGATGATTGCATGGTGATAGTAGATGATGCATGGTAGATAGTAGATGATGCATGGTAGATAGTAGATGATGCATGGCAGATAGTAGATGATGCATGGTAGAGACGAGAGATAATGCATGGTAGATAGTAGATGATGAGTAGATAGTTGATGATGCAGTACGATAGTAGATGAAGGCATGGTAGATGTAGATGATGGATGGTAGGATAGTAGATGATGAACGGTAGATAGTAGATGCTGCATGGTAGATAGTAGATGATGTATGGGTAGAGTAGTAGATGATGCATGGTAGACGAGGAGAGATGATGACATGGTAGATAGTAGGTGATTAATTAATGGTAGATAGTAGTGATGAATGTTAGATAGTAGATGATGCATGGTAGATAGTAGATTATGGTAGTTAGATAGAAGATGATGCATGGTAGATAGTAGATTGATTCCTGGTGATTAGTCGATGATGGATGGTAGATAGTAGATGCATGCATGGTAGATGTAAGAGGATGCATGGTAGATAGTAGATGATGGATGGTTTAGAGAGTGATGATGGATGGTAGCTAGTAGATTTACTGAATGGTAGATAGTAGATGATGCTGGCTGATAGTAGATTGATGCACGGTAGATAGTAGGATGATGCATGGTAGCCGAGAGATGGTGGAGGGTAGTAGTAGATGAGGCATGGTAGAAATAGTAGATGATGCATGGTAGAAGTAGATGATGGATGGTAGATAGTAGATGAGGATGGGTTATATAGTAGAAATGCATGGTAGATCGTTAGATGAATGCATGGTAGATAGTAGATGATGCATGTGTAGACAGTAGATTGATGGATGATAGATAGTAGATGATGATGGTTTAGAGAGTAGATGATGCATGGTAGATAGTAAGAGGATGCATTGGTAGATAGTAGATGATGCCTGGTTAGATAGTAGGATGATGATGGTAGATTAGTAGATGATGGATGGTGATAGTAGAGATTGCAGGTATATGTGAGAGATGATGATGGTAGATAGTAGAGATGGGATGTAGATAGTAGATGATGCATGGCGATAGTAGATGAGGCATGGAGATAGTAGAGATGAATGGTAGATAGTAGATGATGCATGGATAGATAGTAGATGATGCATGGTAGATAGTAGCTGATGATGCAGGTAGATAGAGATGATGCATGGTAGACGACAGATGAGCATGGTAGATGTAGATGATGGATGGTAGATCGTAGATGATGGATGCTAGATATTAGATGATGCAGGTATGTAGTAGATGAGGGATGGTAGATAGTAGACGACGTATGGTTAGATAGTAGATGATGGATGTTAGAAGATCGTAGATGATGGAAGGTACGATAGGTAGATGATGGATGGTTAGTAGATAGTAATGATGCATGGAGAAAGTAGATGATGCATGGTAGCTAGTAGATGAGGATGGTGATAGTAGATGATGAATGGTAGATAGTAGAGATTGCATGGTAGACGACAGATGATGCATGGTAGATAGTTAGAGAAGCTCGGTAGATAGTAGATGATGAATGGGAGACGAGAGATCATGCAATGGTAGATAGTTGATGAGCTGGAAGGGAGATAGTAGATGATGCATGGTTAGATAGTAGTGATGCATGTAGATAGTCGATGATGGATGGTAGATCGTTAGATTGATGCTGGTTCGACGAGAGATGCTGCATGGTAGATAGTAGATGATGCATTGTAGATAGTAGATGTGGATGATGGTATATCGTATATTGCATGGTCGACGAGAAGATGATGCATGGTAGATGATGAAGATGATGCATGGTAGATAGTAGATGTGGATGGTAGATAGCCAGATGATGCATGGTAGATAGCAGATGATGCATGGTAGAGAGTAGATGATGGATGGTAGATAGAGCTGAGCATGGGGTAGATCGTAGAGATGGTGTTCGATAGTAGATGATGCATGGTAGATAGTAGATGATGCATGGTAGTAGCTAGTAGATGATGATGTTAGCTCGTAGGATGATGAATGGTAGATAGTAGATGATGCATGGTAGATAGTAGATGAAGCATGGTAAGTAGTAGATGGATTGCACTTGTAGTCGTAGATGAGATGCATGGTTAGATAGTAGCGATGCAGGAAGATAGGTAGTGATGCATGGTAGATGACAGATGATGCATGGTATATAGTAGATGGAGGATGGTACGATAGTAGATAGGATGGTAGTAGATGTAGATGATGCATGGTAGATAGTAGATGTGTAGGTAGATAGTTTTTAGCTGAGTATGGTAGAAGTAGCTTATGGTGGTAAGGTATTAGATGTATGGATGGATATAGTCGGATATGCATGGTAGATAGTAGATGATGCATGTAGATAGTAGATGATGCTGGCAGATAGTAGAGTTGGATGGTAGATAGTCAGATGATGGATGGATGGTAGATAGTAGATGATGCATGGTAGATAGCTGATGATGATGGTAGATAGTGATGATGCATGGTCAGATAGTAGCCGATGGCTGGTAGATTAGAGAGATGATGCATGGTAGTATAGATGAGCATGGCAGATTAGTAGATGTGCCATGGTAGGACGAGAGAATTCATGTAGATAGGTGATGATGCATGGTAGATAGTAGATGGATGCATGGTAGATAGTAGATGATGCATGGTAGATAGTAGATGATGGATGGTAGATAGTAGATGATGGATGGTAGATAGTAGATGATGGATGGTAGATAGTAGATGATGGATGGTAGATAGTAGATGATGCATGGTAGATAGTAGATGATGCATTGATAGATAGATCGATGATTGCATGGCAGAAGTAGATTGATGCATGGGTAGACGCGAGATGATGCATGGTAGATAGAGATTGATGCATGGTAGATAGTTAGATATGCATGGTAGGATAGTAGATGATGCATGGTAGATAAGTAGATGATGGATGGTAGATAGTAGATCGGTATGTAGATAGTAGATGATGGATGGTATATAGGAGAGATGGATTGGTCTATAGTAGATGATGCATGGTTAGATAGTAGATGATGCATGAGATAGTAGATGATGCATGGAAGATAGTAGTAGATGATGATGGTTACGAGAGAGGATTGATGCATGGTAGATAGTAGATGATGCATGGAGATCGTTAGAGGATGCCTGGGTAGATAGTAGATGATGGATGGTAGATAGTCGATGATGTAGTGGAGGAGTAGATTGATGGATGGTAGATAGTAGATGATGGAAGGTGAGTAGTAGTAGATGATGCATGGGAGAATAGTAGATGAGCATGGTTAGATAGTAGATGATGCCACGGTGATAGTAGATGATGCTGGTAGATAGTAGATTTCCTTGAAATGCATGGTAGATTAAGAGATGATGGCATGGCAGATAGTAGATGGAGCATGGGTAGGCGAGAGATAATTCATGGTAAGCTAGTTGATGATGCATGGTAGATAGTAGATGCCCTGATGGTAGATAGTAGATGATGCATGGTAGATGTAGATGATTGGATGGGAGATAGTAATGATGTATGGATAGATAGTAGATGTGGATGGTAGTAGACAGTAGATGATGGATGGTTATATGTAGATGGATGCATGGTAGATAGTAGATGATGCATGATAGATAGTAGATGATGCATGGCAGATAGTAGATGATGCATGGTAGACGAGAGATGAGGATGGTAAGATAGTAGATGATGCCTGGTAGATTAGTTGATGAAGCATGGTTTAGATAGTCGATGATGCATGGTAGATAGTAGATGATGGATGGAGATAGGAGAGATGATGGTAGATAGTAAGGAAAGATGCATGGTAGATAGTTGATGCTGTATGGTAGATAGTGAGATGAGCATGGTAGACGAGAGCGATTGCATGGTAGATAGTAGGATTAATGGTAGATAGTAGATGATGAATGGTAGATAGTAGATGATGCATTGGTGGTAGATGTACGATGAGGATGTTAGATAGAAGATGTGCATGGTAGATAGTAGATTGATGCACGTAGTAGTAGATGAAGGATGGTAGATAGTAGATGATGCCTGGTAGATGTAGCTGAAGAATGGTAAAGATAGTGGATGATTGGATGGTTAGATAGTAGATGATGGATGGTAGAGATAGTAAGAGATAGCATGGTGATAGTAGATGATGAATGGTAGATAGTAGATGATGCATTGGTTCGATAGTAGATGATGATGGTAGACGAGGATGGTGGATGGTAATAGTAGAGATTGCATGGTAGGATATCGTAGTGATGCATGGTAGATAGTAGATGAGGCTGGTAGATAGTAGATGATGGATGGTAGATCAGTAGATTAATGCATGGTAGGATAGTAGATTGATGCATGGTTAGATAGGTAGATGATGAATGGTAGACAGTAGATGATGGATGATAGATAGTAGATGATGAATGGAGATAGTAGATGATGCATGGTAGATAGTAGAATGATGGATGGTAGATCGTAGTGATGAATGGGTAGTAGTAGATGATGCATGGAGATAGTAGATTAATGGATGGGTAGAGAGTAGATGAGCATGGTAGATGTATAGATGATGAAGGTAGATAGTAGATGATGCATGGTAGATAGTAGATGATGAATGGACGATCGTTAGATGATGCATGGTAATAGTAGATGATGAAGGTAGATTAGTAGATGATTGAATGGTAGATAGAAGATGATGCATGGCGGATAGTAGATGATGCCTGGTAGATAGTAGATGATGATGGCAGAAGACCGATGATGCATGGTAGATAGGATAGTAGATGCTGAGGCTGGTAGGTGTAGATGATGGATTGCTAGATATTAGATGACGCATGGTAGATAGTAAGATGATGGCTGGTAGATGTAGATGATGTATGGTAGATGATAGTAGATGATTTATGGTAGAAGTAGATGATGGAAGGTAGATAGTAGATGATGCATGGGAGATAGTAGATCGATGCATGGTTAGATCGTAGATGATGCATGGTAAGATAGTAGGATGATGCATGGTAGATAGAGATGATGCATGGTAGATAGTATAGCTTATGCATGGCAGATAGTAGATGATGCCTGGTAGACGAGAGTAGACGAGAGATTAATGCATGGTAGATAGTTGATGATGCATGGGAGATAGTTAGAGAGCATGGTAGATAGTAGCTGATGCATGGTAGTAGTAGATGCTTGCATGGTAGATAGTAGATGAGGATGTAGATA
>JACBWV010000678.1:2392045-2590304 GCA_013435795.1 Chlamydomonas sp. ICE-L | reverse complement strand
TGCATTTGGGGGGTGGCCATAACCAGTCCTCGACGGGAACTGCAGAGAGAGGTGGGTCAAGGCAGTGAGTGTGGTAACCTGCTCCACAGCCGTCGCAGAGTAGCATGCAATTTGCGTTGGTCAGGGAAGTTGGCAGACGCTGCAGGCTAGGCTGGGGGGTGGGACTGCTAAGTCTGGCCTGATTGTGCCATCCAAAGTTAGGGAGGTGGCAAGGAGATAAATTGCGGGCATGGTTGGTGATGGTGCAACCGCAACGTCCTTGCAAGACGACGACTTCAGATGGTTTGAGGTCGATGATGCGCAGGATCATGCCTTGGGCAGCCATCTGCAAGGAGTTGCGCACGTTGGGACGGCGGATGTACACAAAGTCTCCCACCTGGAATTTGCGTAGGCGAGGGTGATAGGCCCCCCCCCTGATCTTTGCGTAGCGCAGGGTGTCCCTGTGGTGGGCGATTGCTATGTGATTGGCAATAGTTGGGCTGTCTCTCTTGATCCATTGAGCGCGCTCCAGGAGAGTGTCTGTCAGAGCTTGCACCTGTGTGCTGTCTGTCAGGTCAGGCAGCGGCGCTGTCATGGCAGCTGTGCCTCAGGGTTGTTCATGACGGGAGCCCGGGCGTACAGCAGAGTGAAGGGGGCGCACTTAGTAGTCTCCTGAGGGCTACAGTTGTACGCTGTAACGACCTTGGCTATGTCAATGTCCCATGTGTCAGTGGCCAGGTTTTCAGAGCAGATCTTGGTCAAGGCTGCCTTGATGGTACCTACGCTTCGCTCCACAAAACCGTTGCCCTGAGGGTGGTTAGGGTGGATCGTCCTGTGGTCGATGAAGTTGTGAAGCAGATGTTCCTTGAATTTGCCTTGGAACTCTGGTCCATTGTCAGAGATGCAGAGCGCATATGCGCCAAAGTGTGCCAAGACTCCATGAGAGTGCGCGTATACCGTATGTATGGCCTCCTTGGCTGGGATGGGGACCACTACGAGTGCGGCGCTGAAATACTCCACGGCGTGCATGAGCATAGTGTTGCCCCTGGCTGTCTTGTTGTAGGGACCAGACAAATCAATTCCCCAAGCGAAGAAGAGGCCATGAATCGGGTGGGATTGCAATGTGGCTGTTGGCTGGTTGAAGTAGGCCATGGCTTGGTCACAGATCTTGCATGTCTTGACCAGAGCTTTGACTTGTTTGACCACGCCGTGCCACCAGAAAGAGCTGACCACTAAGTAAGCTGTTCTGCGTGCCCCAAAGTGTCCGCTGGTCTCGTGGGCCCTCTGAATGAGGATGGACCTCTGGCTGGGGGCTGGGACGATGCGTTCAATGCCGTTGGCCAGGATGCGTATGATCCTCTCTTCTCCAGTTGGAGATGCGCCAAGCCTGTACTTTCTTGACCTTGCCAGTACCCGCCTAGTACGAGATGTCGTCCAGTTGGATCCGAGGACTCCACGCCTCAAGTACTCTAAGACAAACTGATCAGAGTGGATGTCTAGACCGTCAGTGTCCTTGGACATTGCAGCAAGGCGCAGGTCAGTATCCAACTGTCTGCCTGGGGCGAGTGGAGGACTTGGAGCTGAAGATGGTAGAAGAGGCAAAGGAGGGGAGTGTTGCAACGGCTGAGGGTCGGTGGCTGTTGGCTGTTGGCTGTTGGTTGGGGGCTGTTGGCTGATGGCTGGTGGTTGTTGGCTGTTGGCTGGTGCAGGTGGTTTTGATGGCCAGATGTGTGGCTTGACAGTCTTGCTCCTGGTGACTGCCAGCAGGCAAGCAAGCTCAGTGCCATAGAACTGGCGTGTCGGAGGCGTGGGGTCTGATATGCGACCGCCAGAATTGCTGGGATAGCTGGGAGAAGTTGTCAGAAGAAGAGCAGGACTGGGAGAAGGTAGCAACTCAGGCCTGGGGGGTGGCTTAAATTCTAGCATAGATGTTAGACGTGTAGGGATTGCCATTTCCAAGGTCTTTCTGATGATTGCTACCAAGGCTCGCTGATCCATGCTGTTGCCTGTGAGGATATGCCTCTGGTTTTGAGTGAGACCTGGTGCTGCTGTTGCTCCTGTGTAGTATCCGAGCATGCGTTCTCTCTCAGAAGGGTTTGGTTCAGACCATGCGCCGCCCTGGAGAGAGTAGATGCTGCCTGGCTTGTCAGGTCTGAAGGCTCGAGACAGAGGGTACGCTACTAGAGTAGGCAGTACGTTGCGCTCTTGTCCGATCTTGTTTGCTAAGCAAAAATGGGCTGTGTCTGATCTGTAGACCCTTGTAGTGCTCCGTCCTGGATCCAAGAAGGCGTTGGCTGAAATGTTGGCAGTCCGACGGGTCTTGTTGAGCTGGAGCTGGAGATCAAGGGGGTCAACCAAGTTCTGCCACTTGTTGCGGAGTCTGTGCGCTCCTGAGTCGAATGTTGCAGCATCCACGCAGATAGGGAGGCCAAGAGTTCTGTTGACTGCGTTGAAGTCTTGGGTAGCAATATGTTGTGATCGAAAGTTGTGCTGCATTGCTGCATTCTCCACGATGTAGAGGGGTTGCCGAGGATGCTGTAGCTGCTGGATGTACCCTATGACGGTGGTACAAGCCTGCAGGACGGCGGCCCGGGGTCCCTTGAGTCCTCTGTTGCCTCCTGCTGGGCTGAAGTCTTGGCACTCTGGACCGGCTATGATGAGCCACTGTGATTGGTCGTTCACAGCTGCGGTCATGAGCTGTTCTGGTGTGATCTTGGTCACATCCTGGGGCAGCGTCGTGAAGGCATGGTCGCAGGCGTATGACTTGAGCAGATGGGGGTAGAGGTTGGTCAAAGCTTGTGTCCTATAGCGGGCGACTGTCTGAGCAGCGGGCGAAATGTCGCTGTAGATATACCTGTTAACTTGGATGCCATTGCGCAGTGCTGCTTCCAATCCTGCACACATTCCCCCGCACATCTCGTAGAGTGATGCCATTCTGGGCCATGTATGTGACGGCGGCAGGCAAGGGTGTTGTGCAGATGGATAAGACAGATCTGACGTCAAGGACGTAGTCCACGATGTGCCCTAGTGTCAAGTCTAGGGGCACATAAGGGGTGGTGGGCACTGTTGGAAATGCTGCGTATAGGTCGCTGTCCAGGTCAATGCGAGCGCCAGTGTTGTCCTCTGCAGTGGGGCTGGGAAACCTAGACAGTGCGTCAGCGTTGCCATGCTGTGCACCTGGTCTGTGCATGATGTCAAAATCAAATGACTGCAGCATGCATGCCCATCGAGCGATGGCACCGGTGACGTTGGCAGAGGAGAACATCCACAGCAGAGGCTGGTGATCAGTGACCAGTGTGAAATGTAGTCCGAAGACATATACGCGGAAGATCTTGCAAGCCCAGCAAGCAGCCAGCATTTCTCCTTTGAAGCTGCTGTATTCTGCTTCATGCTTGTTAAGGCTGCGGCTGGCACAGGCGACGAGGTATTCGTTACCTTCCGAGTCGAGCTGGCCGAGCACTGCTCCTAATCCATGTTGGCTCCAGTCACAGTGGATGAGGGTGCGCGCGTTGATGTCAAAGCGTCGCAAAACCTTGCCTGGTGTGCTGATATTCCTCCTAATGGCGTCCATGGCTGCTGTGTGCTCGGGTCCCCAAGTCCACTTGACATCGTTCTTGGTGAGGTCATTGAGGGGTCTGGCTATGGCTGAAAAGTTTTCACAAAAACAACCGTAGTAGCGCAGCTTACCCAGGATGGTCTTGAGGTCCTTGAGGTTGCTTGGGTAGGGCAGGTCCTGGATAGCTTGGACTTTGGCTGCTTGCGGGGTGAGACCATGGTTGCTGACATCGAAGCCTAAGAAATCGACTGCGTCGAGTGCGAAGCAGGACTTGTCAGGGTGTATGCGGAGGCCAATGTCGATGAGACACTGTAGTACTGCTTCCACGTCCTTGATGTGATCAGCAAAGGTGGCGCTGTGGACCAGAATGTCATCAATGAAAACCTTGCTGAACTTGAGGAGACCACGTTTGCCCAACTCAGTTTCCATGACCTTCTGGAAGTAAGCTGGTGCTTGTTTCAGTCCGAAGGGCACACGCTTGAACCTGTAAAGCTGCTTGTCCCACCAAAAGGCTGAGAAATCTTGGCAGCCGGCAGACAAGTGGACTTGGTAGAAGCCCGAGCGCAGGTCTACTCGTGTAAACCACTTGGAGTCACCCAGGTCTTGGAATAATTCCTCTGCAATTGGGAAACCTGTGTGCATGTCTTTGGTCAGGAGGTTGATGGCCTTGTAGTTGTAGCACACTCTGTTCGCAGTGTACTGGCCATCAGGTCCTTTTTTCAAGGCGACGACAGGATTTGCTGCATGCTGAGCTGAAGGAGCTGGCTCTATGAAGCCTAGCAGGAGCAATTCAGCGCAGACTTTGTCTTGAGCAAGTTTTTCTATAGGTGGCTTGCGGTAGGGACTAGTGAATGCCTGCTTGTCGTTGTCCTTCTCTATGTGCATAGGAGGCACAATCCCTTTGTATCCCTCTCTCAAATCCTCCATAGTCCGCGCTACTGCTGGGGTCATTCTGTTGAGCATGGCTGCCATCTCTTTGCGTTGCGCCTCAGTGCCATCCCGATGATGACCAATGAAGAGGTCACAGTCTGGATGTAGGGCCCCTCTATCTGCATTGGGGTGTGACTGCTCCGTCTGGCATACTGTTGTTAATCCCCCCCTCCTGCAGATAGTTGGGGTCCATGTGACTGAGGCAGCTAGTAAGGCCTCCTTGTAGGCGGCCAGGCAGGAGTGAAGCTGGAGTGGGAGGGTCCAGGTGCACTGGTAAAGCGCAAGAAGTGGACGCTTGGTAAACTGCTGCTTGGCCTCCCAGGAACTCTTGACATGGTCGCCAGTAGACATCATCCAGCTGTGTTGTGAAGAAGTCTTGGGGTTCTTTATAGTTGTCACCGGCTGGGGTGGGAGATGGAGTGCTGGTCATTGTGAGCAAGTAATCAGCAGGGGTGAGGTGGGGCAACGATGGGAGCTAGGAGCAGAGGTGGCTGCAGCGTCGTATTCGAAGTCATCCTCACTGTTGTAGACGGGTGGCCTGCGGATCAAGAAGATGGAGGTAGAATGCAAGCTGGGTGCCGATGTGTCATACCAATTGATACAGCGGTTTTGGTGGCTCTGTAGCTCTTCTGTATCCTGGAAGGGAAAGAGAAGAGGAGAGTATGCTGTTGTTGGTTGTGTAAGGGGGCGAGCACAGGGCTCAGGTTGCCGTCCTTGCACGACTGCGTACGCGTCCAGCGGCAAACCGAAACCTGGGACAGGTGGGTAGAGGCGGGTGCTTGTGTAGCAACTATCCAAGTAGGGGTAGGAGTTTGAGTACAGACTGTAGGTGCCCTGGATTGAGGGTAGGATGCACACAGAAGCGTCAGTCATAGGTCTGATTGGATCACTTGGGGTGACCAATGGGTGTGAAAGGTGTAGGGATGCCCCGGAGTGCTCCATGCTCCTGGGGTCGAGCACTTCCCCCATACTGCGTGGGGTGAGGGTGACTCGGATTGGCAGGCCTTGTTCCTTTCCCCAGGTGAGGACAGATGAGAAGTTGTCCTGAGCTGGCAAGTCTAGGATGCACCTGTGGAGTAGGTTAACATCTCCAAGGTACAGCGTGTTGTCACTGTTGGTCTCATAGCTGTAGCTTTCCATGCTGTGCGCATGGGCGACCATATGCATGAGCAGGGTCATGTAGAACGCTGATCAGTTGGGGTGGGAAAATCGGATGGAGGACATGTTGAATGGCGTGTGACGACGGAGGTTGGGGAAGAAGCGGAGGATGTCCATCATTAGGTCGATGGGTGCTGTCTGTCCAGATTTGTTCCATATGATGGACTCCGTCGGGTGGGTGGGTGGTCCCTCGAAGGGTGGCCATACCCTGGTTCGTGGCGGCGGCCTAGCATGGAGGGAGCTGCTTGGTTCGAGATACTGGCCTGAATGGCAAGTCCACGGTCAAAGCGCGACCTGTGGCAGTATGCTCTGCGCTGGACAAGTGGAGATAGGGGCGCAATGTGAGTTTCTCTTGTGAAATGTCAGGTAGGGCAGAAATGCCTGGCATGGCCATGAGTGGGGTACCGATGAGGGCATCGAAGATGGTGTTGTCAGGGGCAATGACAAAAGTTGCCCTGACGCTGATCTCGTTGGGGGTTTCGCTGCAAAAAATGACAGGCATTTGAATCTCCTTGGTGAGGGAGCTTTTGACGTCATTGAACGCAATCGTCTTGTGGTGGCATGGGAGAGGATCGTGTCCCAATGAGTCCGCCATAGATTGCGAGATGAAGTTGAGACCACTGCCGGTGTCGACGAGGACCATAAGGTTGACGCACTGTAGGAGGCCAGTTGTGGACTTAAACGAGAGGCCAGTCTGGTGGGACAGGTTGGCTAGGTACGGTACACCGTAGCTGGGCTCTGTTCCTTGCAGCAAGGTTGCTGTAGAAGGGCTCAGCTGACCAGAAGCAGTGTAGTCGCGTACAAATGTGTCCACTGGGTTGTGCGTGACACAAGCTGCGCGCTGTGCTGTCTCAACTGCTGTGGCTCTGACCTGCAAGGCCCTGTTGAACTCGTGCAGGTTCTGCACTTCTCTGAACATCAAATCAAGATCCCGTTGCAAGACTGTCATCTCATCCATGAGGAGGTCTTGTGATGCCCGATGCTGGGCTTGGGTAACGTGCCGTGATACTCGAGCGCTTGGTAGGGGGATGACAGCTGTTGACCCAGTTCCGTCAGTGGAAGGATCAAATGTGGGCTTGTAAATTGCCTGTGAGCTAGCTTGTGTCTCGGCGTCTGGAGTTTGTCGGAAGCTGACTACTAGGGCTGCATTGTACCAGTCAGGTTCTGGTAGATCAGATTGCGCAGCTTGTGGAGCCTCTAGTTGTAGTGGCTGGTTGCTACGGCTGTGTTGATCATGGGGGTGTGGGGCATGGCGTCCGCTGATGTTTTGCGAACGAAGTTCCTCACGAATGGCGAAGACCGTGTCATGCAACTGCTGGTTCTGCTGTTGCTGCTGCAACTGCATCTGCCGATTGTGTTGTTGTTGTTGTAGTTGCATGACGACGTCTGGCCGTTGGTGCTGCTGCATGCTATTGTCGTTAGCGCTTCTTGTTTGCCCTTGGTAGTTGCCTTGAGTGCCCTGGTTGTTTCCCTGGTAACTTGTTTGGTATCCACCCTGGGTGCCTTGGTTTTTTCCTTGGTAGCCATCTTGATACCCGCCACCAGTTCCTCCCATGCTTCTCTGGTTGTTGTTCCCTGGGGTGCCGGCCGAAAAGGGTCGTGGGTTCTTCCCCTTGTACCTGGGATTTTGAGGGGGTAGGGAGGATTGCTGTTGTACTGGAGTCTGTGGCTGTCTGTAATGCTGTGCGGGGGGGTTACGCATTTGTGTATGCGGGCTGTGTTGGACAGCTCCCTGCACTGAGCGGAAGTAAGGCACTCCAGATTTGAGCTGGTCCAAAGTTGGTGGTGGGGCGAAGCCTTGCTGGATTGTTGAGGTGCGCCAGATGGCGTACCGTGCTGGGTTCTTCGGGCACCAGGATGGGTTGGGGGTCCCAGGGTTGTTCAGGTAGCAAGTGTCGGAACCGTGTCCAGTGATGTTGCATGTAGTGCAAACTGTGGAAGACTTGGGTTCACCGTTATTGCCCTTGGGTGCACTGGGGTCCTGGGTGACGGGAAAAGCAGTCTGGCGTGGCATGACAGTTGGCCTCTGTGTTGGTGGTTTGGAGACGCAGAGCAGCATGCCTTGTGCTGTCATATCGTCTCTCTTGGATGCTTCAGTTTGGGCAATGCCAGACAGCCTTTCCAGGGTGTGCTGGTCTTGGTCAAGCTTGTAGAGCTTGGCTATTGCCCAGCAACCGAGGGGGGTGACATCCTTGTAGCTGCCAAAGTTCTCCTTCAGGGTGGGGGCCATGCGATCAAGGAGTTTGGCCACCTTGGCCATGGCCTCCCGGTAATGGGGTTGTCCAGCCCGGATATCAAACTCCTCGTACTTCTTTGTGAATTCTGACATCAAGATGCGAGGCATGGGGTATAAGAGGCCTGCATTGTCGTAGCAGTCAAACTTCTCATACTCCTCCTTGGCATCGAGAGGGGTTACCTTGAGTGCGAGTGCTAGTCCAGTTTTGACCAGCTCGTAGAAATGAATGAGCTTCAGCTTCCAAGTGGCTGGGTTCATGATTGGTTGACCATGCTCGTTGACTTGGAGGACTCCATTCAAGGAGCTTTGTGTCTGGAGAGCATTGCACTCCTGGATCCATGCGGCTCTGTTGTCTGTAAACAAGACGAATGGTTGAGAGTTCTCATAGACCTGTACCATCATCTGTTCCCACAACTCCTCCACTGCAAGGTCTCTCTTGATGTTGACAATGTAGCTCTTCATCATCAGAAGCCAGGCTTTGGTATGTGATACGCTGCCGCCGTGTAGCTGTGATCCTTCTGTTGGAAGTTGCCATGATAGGACGGAACCGACACTGATCATGAGTGCGACGTGACGTTCGCTGTCATTGCTATCAGCGTCGCTCACATCCCCTTGAAAGTTTGGTGGAGGTGGTACCTCATCTTCTTCAGGGGGTGGGGGTGGTTCATCGTCGGAGTCCGGTGGGCTGGGGGGTTGGTCTTCTGGTTGACCAGGTGGTCCTCCAGTATCTGCCTCATCATCGGGGACACCGTCACTGTCAGAAGAACTGGCAGGATCACCCCCTGGATTACCCCATGGTCCATGTGGTGACTGACTGGGGCGGGATCCACTGTTGTCGGAGGAGCTGCTTGACCTGTTGCCGGAAGGTTGGCTTGCAGGAAGCTGGTTGACTGGCGTGGGTTCTGGAAGCTGTCGGGGAGTGCGGGCAAGTCGTTTGCTGGGGCTTTCTACTTCCTCTTCTGAGCTGAAAAGGTTGTTTGTGGTCATGTGTGGAGGGCTTGCTGCTTGTGTCGCAGTTGCGCCAGTGAAGGTCTCCCGAGGGGTTATAAATTCCTGCAGGGGGCTGTGCACTGGCGGCTGGGACGGAGTGGCAGACGATCGCTGGAGTGGGGACAATGGTGGGTACGCATTGTCCTCAGCATCCTCACTGACGGCAACACGAGAAGGCGGGGTGTTCAGCAATGGCCGTTGTGAGCTTCCAAGGGCCAGGCGCATTCCACTCTGCCCGCTCCAGGGCTTGAGTGGTGTGGGTGATGGCTGAAGGGCTGATGGAGGCCTTAGTGCTGGTAAAGTTCCACAGAATTGTCTTGTGGAGGTGCCTGGTAGCTGCGCGATCTGGGCTGGGGGCTGGGGGCTGATAGTAGAAGGCTGGGGGTCGAGGGTTGAAGGCTGGGGGCTGATAGGGTCAGCTGCTGTGGCTGAGGCTGGTAAGGTGGTGGCAAGTGCCATAGGAAGGGGGATGTCGATCTCCGATGACTCCCCCTCGTACCAGGGGTGGCTGCCCCCCAGTGGGAGGGGTGAGTTGGGGATCGTTAGGGGGATGGTTGGGGGAAGTATGTTAATGGGGTTATGCAGATGCAGTTGTGCTATTTGATTTGTGATGGAATGTTCAGAATAAATGTTTCTTATGTCTGAGAGGGCTTGTCGGGCGTCTGATTGAGCTTGTGCTGGATCAGTTGCGTCTGAGCGCGCTTCTGCTTCTGCAGCAGCTCTGACTTGTCCTCGTGTTCCTCGCATTGTGTGTTGTGTTAGTTGTTCAGGGGTGGGTTTGTTCCACGTGTTTACCAAGGCTTGTGTCCTGATGGTACCTGAACGAATGTGTATGTTGGTAGAGTAGCGCAGATGTATCTGGCTTGGTTTCTTCAGAAGTGTAGTTCTGAAAGAAGGTGTGGTGGAGCAGGGGTCCAATAAAAAAAAGGCGGCCCTTCGCCGTTGCTTTTTTTTTTTTTTTTTTTTGTTAAGTAGGTAGTTGCGAATAGTAGTGCAAGTAAAAAAAGGCGGCCTAACGGCGTGCTTTTTGAAAGATGCAGATGGCGTACTCGTAACAGTAGTCTAACCAAAAATTGGGCAGCCTTATGGCGTGTGTTTTGGAAGAGTGTGGTTGTTTGTATCTGAAACAAGGATTCAACTCAAATTGGGCGGCCCTTCGCCGTTGCCGGATGGCGTAAGCGATAGGTCTGAGGTCAGAGAGTGAGGAAGATGCCCGTACCTAGCGAGGTGGTGGGTAGTCTCCTCCGACGAACTTGAGATCAGGTAGTCCTACGCACGGTGGGAAGGGGTGGGCAACTGATTAGTATAGAGCAGTTGGTCCAATTGAATTGGTGATTTGTTTGGTTAATGGATGCAAATGCTGGTATGAGTTGGAATGTTTGGGTATGTCGGTATCAGCAAGTCTTCGGTATCAGCAAGTCGTCCGTATCAGCAAGTCTCCGGTATCAGCAAGTCAGTAATATCCGTCTCGATGTTCAGAAGTACGGTACCGGTACTGTCTCTGAATTGAGAGGGCGGGCTCAAATTGACAAGGTTGTGTGATGGGTTCTCTTTACAGCAAATGTGGTTGCTGGTGTTGGTGAGATCACAAAGCAGGGATCAGAGTGGTTCTGATGTGGGAGTCTTGGGTGGGGAACCGCAAGGTGGGTGGGGTTCTTAAATCCTCTAGGGGCTGCTAGTGAGTTGCGTCGACTCGTAACGTAGGAGGAGCAATGGAGGATAAGTGCGCCCGATCTATAGTTGATCAGTATAGTTATGGAGTCTGTATGTGCGTTGTTAGAATGGGATAATTAATTCCAGACTATGGTTACAGCAAGTAGGTTGGGTTAATTAAGTCCAATCTATATGTATACAGACTTTATCCAATCAGCAGCAAAGGGCTATGGGTTCGCTGCCTCAAAGTGATCGCTTTGCTTGCTGGCTCAAAGTGTGAGAAAGCGTCCCTAGGGTATGTCCCGTGGGTAGCTTTGTGTCCGTCCAGAAAAAAAAATCTAAAGCCCTGGCAGGGAGTACCAAGTGATGGGGTGTTCTGTACTCCGGTAGCCGCGTTACCGAGGGGTTGGAAGCACCGTCGTCAGTACTGACGGTGACGTCTCACCGTTCCGAGGGGTTGGACTTTCGGCAGTTGTGGAGTCGAGGCGAAAGGAGAGGGGTTGACCGGAGTCTCCTTCTGAAGTCCGGCAGACGGGGGTTGTCAATGCTCGGGGAGGGTACTGGAGGCGACCGTAGGTAGACAGGTTCCGGGAGTCGGTAACGACAGGGGCTTGGAGACGCAGACTTTGAATCCGTGGTGGTTCTGGACAAGGGTTTGATAGTAGAATGAGTTACAATTTGTTCTAGGAACAATAGAAGATAAAACTGCGGTTTCTAAGTGAACGTGCGAGTGTCTACATAGCTTGCCGGAAAAGGTCGGCAAGGCGGGATTGCAATGCACGACAGGGGTCAAGCGGCGCAAGAGCTTAAGATGATTATTCACGATGCGTGACAGTTGTATTGGATTGTCGTGACGGGTTGGTGTCACGACAAGGCAAACACTGCATGGGGTAGGTGCGCAAGTAGCGCCTAGCAGTGACTTATCCCGACGACAGCATCGACGCACCTGGACAAGGGTTTGATAGTAGAATGAGAGAGAATTGGTCGTCTCAATCGACTATAAACTCTTCTGTCCTTAGGGTATGGCTTTGCCTGTGCTGGCGAAAGGAGATTTGCACAGGCGAAAGGAGATTCGCTTAATGGCACAGGATTGTTATGTCTCGTGTTCAGACAAGCGCCCGCGTGTCACTCAAGCTGCGCTTGTGACGCGGCCTGGGCGCGTATGTGTAACCGATCCTAGGTAGCTGTGGGTAGCTGGCCACTAGGCGGAAATGTACGGCGGGTTGACTCAGCCAGATCTGGGCTACCTGGGCACAGGTCTGGTCGGAGTCTGCTCTTGGTGTGTGTGTGCGTGTACAAGGTATTTCCCTTGCTTTTAGTGTTACGTAGGTAAACACGCAATCGCGTGTGACAAGGCGCCACAAAATGTCTTTTTGGCTGTTTTCCCAAGGAAGGGACCAGCGTGAAGGAAGCAGCCTAGCAAACGCCCGTGTCCGGGCAGAGAGATACCGTGGGCAGTAAGGTGGACCCAAGGCAAGGCTCACGTACGTAGCCCATGCCTCAGATTGGAGGCCCTTTGTTGCTACACTCTGCAAGGGGGAAGCAACGGCGGAAGGGTTGTGTACACGAGAAGAGTTATTAGCTAGAATGACAGGAGATTAGAATAAGGTTCGGAGGTCTAGCTAGTAGCTATAGGATACTACGTCACTTATATTAGTATGGTTAGTTGTTAAGTATGGTAAGGGATGTAGGATGTTCTCGAAGGCTCGTCAATAGGTATAATGATGATGGCCGTGAAGAGAGCAATCCGATATTGTAAGGCAGCCGGCAGGCGTGCTTGTGAGAGAGGCAGTACATGAGGAAGTACTGTCTCTTCGTGCGTACGCTGTTACTTAGACCAGAGGTATGACTGTACCTAAAGGTCTAATAACGGTCAGAGCCTGTGAAGGAGTCTGTACCGTTACACTCCCCCCCTCCATGAAGAGATGCGGACCCGCATCTATCGGAGGGAAAGAAAAGGTGAAACACCCAAACGAGACGTGCGTGGGCTCGAAATATACTTGCAGAACACAAGTTGGTCCCGGAGGAGACCATTTAACATCCCTTTCGTGCCAACTCCGGATCCTTAGACGACGGAAGGATTCTTGCGTTTCGTGCGAGAGCCGGTACGATAGTCGCGGTCTCTTTGAGACCGTTGCAGCCAAGCTGTTACAATCTGGGGCGACTTCTTATCGATGTCCTTGGCGGATTCCCAAGTGTCTCGTTCGATACCGTAACCCGCCCAACGGATGAGGTATTCCTCTCGGCGTTTGGAAGAGTTTTTAATCACGCGCGATTTCTGGCGCATGATACATGCTGCTGTCCAAGTGGGCGAACCATCGGTGTCGAACTCCAAGGGCTGACCGAGGTGCGGTTGACCGTCAGAGTGCCAAGGTTTGAGAAGGCCAACATGGAACACCGGATGAAGCTTCATCATTTTCGGGAGGTCCAGGCGACACGCCGTAACCTGTCGGACGTCCTGAGTGACTTCGTCTCGCGGACCAACTACTCCAGAAATTGTATATGGTCCGACCCAGCGAGGGACAAATTTAGGCTTGCCTGTTGCCTTGAATTTCATATTTCTGGTGGAAAGGAGGACCTGTTCTCCAACTGAAAACGTCACTTCGCGGCGACGCGTGTCATAATTCGCTTTTTGCCTACTTTGGGCTGCCTTCAGGCAGTCTCTGCAATGGTTTTGGCGGTCAATGTGGGATGCCCACCATGCCCTAGCAGCTGGGCATTTGGAGTCTACCTCAGCGGCCATGGGGGTACGAGGGTCATAACCCAAGTACGCACGAAATGGGGTATTTTGGATAGATTCCTGCCACGAGTTGTTAATAGCAAACTCAACAAGAGCCAACGATTGGTCCCAATCATCGTGGTAAGGACCGACGTGATGGGGAATCATATCCTCGATAACGCGATTCATACGTTCCGTTTGACCGTCGGTTTGAGGGTGGAAAGCGGTCAAAAATGCCTGTCGTGTTCCCATGAGGCGCTGAAGTTCTGAGCCGAAATGGCCTGTGAACCGGGCGTCTCGATCACTGAGCAACTTCTTAGGGATGCTGTGGTGGCGGACCACTGTGTCCAGATAAATAGCTGCAAAGCCAACAGCCGAAACTGTAGTCGAACATGGTGCGACATGCACCATTTTGGACAGCTTATCCACGAAAACGGCAATAGCATCATGACCCGGAGTCGTAGGAGGCAGAGCTGTTATCAAATCTGTGCTAACACAATCCCAAAAATGTAAAGGGATTTCGACCGGGACCAACGTGCCACCAGGCTTTAAGTTCCCTGGCTTGTTGGTCTGACACGAATGACAACGTTTGATGAAGTCCTTGACGTCGTCAGTGACACCATCCCAAGTGAATGTACGGGTGACCAGCTCAAGGGTTTTCGTGCGACCGCAATGACCCATATAAATCGGATCATGCTGTTCCCGGATGATATCCTGCTTGAGAACATGGTTGTCTGGGACACACAAGTAATCTCGTCCGTGCTTGGATTTCTTGAACCAAAACCCGTCGCGTGAGAACTTGTCCCGCAGACGTTTGTGACTCGCAGCAAAAAGTGGGTCAGACGCGTAACCCTCCAAGATTCTATCCATGATGGATTTGATTGGCAGAGGTGAACCCGTAATTGTTTTTTTCTAACGAACACGAGGCTTGCACTCCGTGACTGACAGCGAGTATACCATGAGGTGGAGCGAAAGATCGTGGTCGCCTGGTGTAGACAAGTTAGGATTACGGCTGATCGGTTCAGCCACGTTATTACGGCCGGCCCTATACTCCCATGTATAATGAAAAGGCGCGAGAGTCTCTTGCCAACGCCCCATGCGACGAGAGAGGACACTCTTGGTATCGAAGTAAGTAAGAGGGTTATGGTCCATGACCAATGTCATCCGGGACCCCTCCAAATAACAACGCCATTCGGTCAACGCATGGACGATACCAAGCATTTCCTGTTCCGACAGAGTATAGTTCTTTTCAGCAGGGATGTATTTCTTGCTAGAGTAAGCTATAGGGTGTTTATCCTGTAGTAAAACAGCGCCTGTGCCCAACAGAGAAGCGTCGGAAATAACCTCGAAGGGCTTCTCAAAATTGGGGAGCATGAGAACCGGGGCAGAAGTCAAAGCCGTTTTTAAGCCTTCAAAAGCGGATGAATGGGCCGCTGTCCATTTTGCTCCAAAATCGCCTTTGAGTTTTGTAAGGTCCGAAAGAGGAGCTGCCATGGACGAATATCCTTGGATGAACTTTCGAAAATAATTGGTCAAACCCAAGAACTGCTGAACGTGTTTCGCATGTCGAGGGGTTGGCCAATCTCGGACGGTAGCTACTTTTTTCGGATTAACCTTGACGCCGTTACGACCAATAATGTGGCCTAAGAACTTAATCTCGGATTGGTTGAAAGTGCACTTAGACAATTTCGCATAGAATTCATCGTCTTGTAAGACCTGCAGGACCTTTTCGAGGTTAGCTGCGTGCTCTTCGGGATTACGACCGTAAACCAGGATATCATCGAGATAGACCACCACGAACTTGTGCAAGTAAGGAGCAAAAATCTTGCTCATTACTGCCTGGAAAGTGGCTGGAGCGTTCGCTAAACCCATGCCCATGAATTCGTACTGACCCATCGGAGTGGTAAAGGCCGTCTTAGGGGCGTCTTCGTCCAAAATCCGAATCTGGTAATAACCCGAAGTGAGGTCAAGGGAGCTAAAAATAGTAGCCCCGCTCAGCCTATCGATGGTTTCGTCAATCCTAGGAAGGGGGTACCTGTTCTTGATAGTAATGTTATTAAGCGCTCGCCAATCGCAGACGACGCGATAACCGACACCGCCCGGTTTGGCAATGATCATAATCGGTGCCCCATAGGGGGAAGATCTCGGTGTAATGAATCCGTGCTTTAACAAGCCAGCCACGTATTCTTCGCAAAGAGCTGTCTCCGCAGGGCTCATGCGTCGATTGCGACGATAAGGTGCATACGCGTTTTTCTCAGTCTTGATAACATGAGGAATATCCCGATGCTTCGGAGTTTGCATGGGAAGAGCATTGAACACTTTCTTGAATTTACGCAACAAGTATCGGACCACATGGGCGGGCATTAGGGCAGGATCTCAATTTTCTTTGATCCACGTTTCGAAGTCGACTTCAACTTCAGGTGGGTTCGGAAGATGAACCGAACTGGGGACAGCTTTAGCCAGAAGGTCCGCGGTTTTGGTGGCTGATACATTAGAGGCGGGGTAGTCCACCGGACGAGAATCACGAATGTTGACCATAATGTGATTTGCCCCAGCCTTCAAAAACTTCGCTGCCTTACGACCAGAAATGACAGGGTCAACTGATGAATCACCCGAAAGTGCCATAGTGAAAAACGAATGAACCGAACTATCTCTCGTTCTGTTTACTGGAATTAAGCTACAACCATGCTTTTTGAGAATAAGGCGCATGTCGTCATAATCGAGAATGGCTTTTTCGTCACGCATCCAATCGGAACCGAGGATGAGGTCGAGACCACCAGGGAGTTTATCGACGACATGGACATGGGCAGAACCTTTGAATCGCTGAATGCTGAACGGCAAAGTGGCTGTACCATTGATACCAATGATACCTTCGTTCGCACACGTGAAACCTTCGGTACCATGCTCCCATGGGCGGATGTGCAGGCCTAACCGCTCAGCCATGTCTTGAGCCATCAAACAGCCCGTAGCGCCTGAATCGGCCAACGTGACCATCTGATTCGAACCAGAGCGTGCATTAAATATCATGTCAGTGGCAGTCTTGGTATTAACTTCATAAAGTCTGTCCAATCGTTTAAGTTTAACCGGGGAAGCGTTGGTATGGCCGGGATGTTGATTCCGTCGGTTATATTTGGTGGGGCGGCGGGCGATATCTTGCAGTGCTCTGCCTTTGGGATCGTCGACCCGTTTCCACCAGTGTTTCTTAGTCCGCGATTCAACCGGACTAGGGACCTTGGGTTTTTCTTCCGGACCAAAATAAACTGCCTTCGTGGTTTCGTTGATCGCGTGCCATTCTTTCATCATAAGACAAGCTTTTTCGGAATCAGGCGGATCATACCACACCTGAGTAGCCATGCGCCGAGGAGTGGAACCATCCGGAGGAGGCTTAATGTGGTTATCGCCCGACTGGTATTCCTTAAGGAGTTCCATGCCCTTCAGTAACCGAGAGACGTGTTTGTCCGAACTAGCCTGACTAGGGAGGACAAAAATACCGGACGTCTCATATGGAGAGTCATTTTTGCTTTCCCAATAATGTTCGAGTACGGAGACTGCATCGGCAGGGAGAGGATGAGCATAAACACAAGATCCAGCCAACGAAACATGCATGCCATGCTCCGTGGAATATTTGTAGGGACATGGAGAAGATTTCCAGTTAGTGCTCGTTACATCAATGGTAGGGGTTAAGCCCAACATCTCAAAAAGTTCTAACTGGGCCGCCAAGGTAAGTTCTAAAGGGAACACGTCTTGAACAGTATCTGCTTTGACTACACGGTCAGGGCCAACTGTCATGACCCGGCCGGCAACTTCCTAGGGCCAAGAAGGGATCAGGCCATTGTTATCCCTTTTCCAATCAGGGCAGGTCTTGTCCGAGAGTGCGGGCCATTGGTTGTTCGGGTCATACCTGACTAGGCATTCGGCAGGGATCGCACGATCAGATATGCACTGAGCCATCTTATGGAAGCACCAAAAACACCGAGAACCCTGCTGGAGCCAAATGGACTGGGCAACACTCACGGAATTGTTCATGTGCATGGGGCTATTAGGGTCTTTTCCACTGAAATCCGGTGCACTTGACTGACCTGAACCCATAGTACTGTGGCCCCGGCCCCGGCCAGCCCCTTGACCATAACCGCGACCCGTCCCTCTACCGATAGAGTTAGAACCGAAAGCACCACGAACATGACGACCACCCTCAGAATGAGCCGGGCGAGCAGGTTGCCCCGAGCGGCCACCACGTCCACCTCGTCCCCCGTTAGAGTGGGGACCGATCCTGGCGGACTTGCCGGGTCGGTCATCGGTGTCTATATCTACTCCTTGAGTGCCTACGTGTCTTTCGTCATCATGCGAATCATCAGAGTCGGAATCAGCTGGGGGTGGAGAAGGAAAGGCGGCAAAGTGGACCCTATTCAGAGCAAGAGGCTGACCAGTCGGTCTCTCAGTACTGCCTGGAAACCGGGGTTTGCCATTGCTGCCCATGGACTTCCTGTTGGGGAATCCGTAACCCCCGAATCTGTTCCTAGCTGAGGTAGCCGCTATGGACTGACTTTTCGCGGACGAAAGACTACGAGCCTCATCCATTTGGATGTAATGGAACAGTTCCTCGACAGTCTCGAACGTAGTTCCCGATCGGCGGCGACAGAAGGACCCAAGTTTCACGGACTCTAGCAACCCTGTACGAAAGAAATTGAGCTTTTCTCTAGGGGTCAAGTCAGGTACCAAACGGAACTCCGCTTTAATTCGATGGTAATAAGATTGGACTGACGCGCCAGAGAATTGACGAATAGTACCCTCGTGCAAGCGTGTCATCGCCAACTCGGCTTCAGTGAAAAGTTCAGGAGTCAAGAGTGACTGGATCCATGTGAGGATACCAAGCCAGTCAAACCCGAGAAATTTGCCATTAGCGTATGTGTCATCGTAAGTGCGCTTAAGGGAGCCGTGCAGGGCGGCAGACAAGTGAGGAACGACATGAGAGAAAGAATCCACATCATCGCGACCAAACTGCACGGAAAGCACAATCTCAACCGCAACCCTCCAGCGTCTGAGTTTCGAGCGTCCGTCCAGGTCACCCATTTTCTCGTCAGTGGGAAAGGAGCGAAGCTCCTTTCTGAGCTCAGTAATTTTCTTACTTAACCCGAAATCACCTACCTGGCGAGGGGCCGATGGATTGGGAGCCGCCGGTGTTACAGGAGGAGGGGGGGAGAATGGCAGAGGACCCAGCAGACTTGCGAGGGACAGTTTGTGATGACTGCGTACCTGGGGTGGTCCGCGTCGTGGAGTCCGAAGTTTTGCGAAGAGAATCGGCGTCAGAAGGTGGCAAGGAGGATTGTGTAATGTTGCTCTCACCTTCCTCAGAGTCCGAACTCGGACTATCCCCACTTGGGGTAGGTCGCTTCGACTTACTCGAACTTGCATGGGGTGTGAGAGTGGTCCGAGACTTGGTAGTCCGCGAAGTTCTTCCACGCTTGTGGGTAGCGGAAGGAGCGGACGAAGGCACGACAGGGGACGCAGGGGCAGGAGTCTGCTTGGCATATGCATGGGGAAGAACAAACGGTTCAAACACAACTCTATTGCCCACTACCCCTTTATTTATCGCCAGCCTGAGACGAGGGAGCTTAACCTCGAGGGTTTGCGGCCACTGGCTCGAGGACAATGTACTCAAAAACATACTTCGCGTCCCTTTCAAGCCTGACAGCAAGCTTGGCGTCCAGCTTGTTGAGACGAACGAAGATGTCATCCACGGAAGCGGGCATACTATCAATCCAGGCATCAGCCTTGCCATGGTCATCCAAGTGGGCGGCATGCAGCTTGGACATGGCGTCACGGATATTAGCCAACATGTTCTCGCCCACGTTGGCCCTAAAGAAAGCATCCACAGTCGAAGAGATAGCTTCAGTAAGCTCAGCACCCGCGAAGGGACTCAAAGGGTGTGTGCCATCGTGGAAGGGAACGTATCGCCATCTAGACTTCTTCTCTTTCTTCTCTTTGGGTGGGGCCGCGGCCTTGTGAAGGGCTTGCTGCGCCTGATAGACCACGAGTTGAAGAGGGGACATGGCTGCCAATTGTGCCTGCGAAGCCTTGGCATGAGGCATCACGAGAGGAATCCTCTTGCGTGCAGCCGAAAGTTTCATCTCAGGAACCGACTGCTCCGTACCCTCGGCCCCAGACTCGAGGTCCGAATCGATATCCATGCACTCTGCCTCAGGGGGCGGATCAAGAACGGACAATGGATCTGCGTGAGGTGGCTGAGAAGCTGCGTCAACTGCCGAGCGGAATTGCGGACCATTAGATGGTCCGCGAACGCGAAGCTGTACGACGGCCGGATCGTCGCCCGAAGGCAGTACGCCAGATGGTCCGAGATTCGGAGGCAGCACGCCTGATGGTCCATGAGGAGCATCAGTCATGAGCGGATCGGATACAGGGGTGACCTCTGTCTCAGCGATCTAGCAACTGGGGGGATAAGATCCAACCCTAGAGCTTCGGCGATACCCGGGGGGGGGACTGGAGCCGCAGTGCGGACTCTCAAATTGGCCTCGGCCTTCGATGCAGATGCGGTCCGCTTAGCTGCCCTACCGCATACTAATTACTAGATAAGGAAAGGATAGAAGCGGAGGAAACTGAGAGCGAAAATTGAACGAAAGTGAAATTCGGAAATCTGAAAACGTGGAGTTGCGCAATGGAAAGCGCGAATCGCTGGAAGCGCGACTAGCTCCGAAACCAGGGTAACAGCTCAGAAGCAACGGCGGAAGGGTTGTGTACACGAGAAGAGTTATTAGCTAGAATGACAGGAGATTAGAATAAGGTTCGGAGGTCTAGCTAGTAGCTATAGGATACTACGTCACTAGTATGGTTAGTTGTTAAGTATGGTAAGGGATGTAGGATGTTCTCGAAGGCTCGTCAATAGGTATAATGATGATGGCCGTGAAGAGAGCAATCCGATATTGTAAGGCAGCCGGCAGGCGTGCTTGTGAGAGAGGCAGTACATGAGGAAGTACTGTCTCTTCGTGCGTACGCTGTTACTTAGACCAGAGGTATGAATGTACCTAAAGGTCTAATAACGGTCAGAGCCTGTGAAGGAGTCTGTACCGTTACATCTGCAGTGTCTTCGGTTCCACCTGAGCAGTTTACAAAGGCGTCGAAGTCGCAGTTGGCGGCAATGTCCCCCCTACAGGCCGCGGTCTATAAGGCGCAGCTTGCTCGCCCGAGGGCCCCCGTCCCTGTAAAGGAAAAGCCTGCGAAGAAGTCCGGGTGGCGTTCTGTCTACTTTCATGATGGGACGCACCCTTGGAGCCCCTATGCCAGCGAAGAGCTCACTCTTGCCATCTCGGAATCTATGGATGAGTTCTTCAAGGGTGGCGTTGGCGAGTACATGGTTACCACAATTCGTGATGCCATGTCAAAGCTATACGCTGCCCATTTGGCCGACAAGGGTGATGCTGACGCCTGGTTTGAAAAGATGCCTACGAGCATAGCTGACGTCATGGAACGCCTTAAGCTGTTGGATGCCAAACTCGCTGCCAGAGAGGCGAGGAAGCCGGACTATGACTTCCTGTACACCGTCCTTGCGCCTCTTGACAAGACTATGGATGTCAAGCTTCCTCGTCAACTCAGGCAGGTGATTGATTCAGTGGTTGTAGGCCCTAAGGTTGTAATTCAGGAGTTTGCCCTTCCTCGTGCGTATGCTAAGCAGTCCACTGCCCCATCACTGTTGGTTGTTCCTTTGCTTGCTCCTGTTGCTGACCGCAAGCGGGACAGATCGGCTTGGACCACTAGGTCTCGGACCACAGGTAGGTCTCGGGCTACTCCCACACCCCTCGACGGGGTAGGTCAGTCCAAACACCCCCCTAGTGGCGATGATCCGAGTTCGGAGTCCGATGAAGGTGAGAGCGGTGTCACACAATCCTCCTTGCCTCCCTATGAAGCAGATTCTCTCCGCACTCCTTCCAAGACCCCTACGCCTCCGCCACCCACGCCAGGTACGCAGTCATCGCAGTCTGCGTCTTGCAAGGCTGCTAAGTCGACCGCTAGTCTCCCCCCTCCTCCTGTAACCCCGGCTGTTCCTTCTCCATTGGCCCCCTCGTCAGGTGGGTGATTTCGGGTTGAGTAAGAAAATTACTGAGCTCAGGAAAAAGCTACGCTCCTTTCCTCCTGACGAGAAACTGGGTGACCTGGACGGTAGCTCGAAACTCAGACGCTGGAGAGTTGCGGTTGAGACGGTGTTATCCGTGCAGTTCGGTCAAAGTTATGGGGATTCGTTCTCTCATGTCATTCCTCACTTATCTGCTGCCCTGCACGGCTCCCTCAAGCGCACTTACGATGACACTTTCGCCAATGGTGAGTTTCTCGGGTTCGATTGGGCCAGCATCCTCACTTGGATCCAGTCCCTCCTCACTCCCAAATTATTTACTGAGGCCGAGTTGGCGATGACCCGCTTACACGAAGGGACTGTCAGACAGTTCATTGGCGCGTCGGTTCAGGCTTATTACCATCGGATCAGGGCGGAGTTCCGCCTGGTCCCTGACTTGAACCCTCGTGAGAAGTTAATTTATTTTCGTACAGGGTTGCTAGAATCTGTCAAAGTCGGGTCCTACTCTCGCCGCGAATCGGGAACTACGTTCGAGACTGTGGAAGATCTGTTCCACTATCTCCAAATGGACGAAGCTCGAGCTTCTTCGTCCGCGAAAGGTCAGTCCTTAGCGGCTACCTCCGCTAGGAACAAACTGGGTGGTTACGGGTTCCCCAACCGACGGACCATAGGCAGAGACAGCAAAACCCGGTTTCCGGGCAAGCCTGTGCGCCCTTCTGGTACGTCTCTTGCTTTGAATAGGGTCCATTTTGCAAACGACCTTCCCCTAGCCCCATCTGATTCAAATTCTGATGATTCGCAGGAGGACGGCGGGCGCGGAGTAGCTATGGACATCGATGACAGACCTATCAAGTCCGCCAGGATGGGTCCCTCCTCGAACGGTGGACGAGGTGGTCGTGGTGGTCGCTCTGCACAAACCTACCGCCCGCCTCCTACTGGTCCGACTTTCAGTACTCCTGGTCGTCGTGTGTGTGGTGCCTTCGGTTCTAACTCTAGCCAGAGGGGGCCAGGTCGCGGCTATGGCCAAGGGGCTGGCCGGGGCCGGGGCCACAGTACTATGGGTCCAGGTCAGACAAGTGCACCGGATTTCAGTGGAAAAGACCCTAATAGCCCCATGCACATGAACAATTCCGTGAGTGTTGGCATTCCATTTGGCTCCAGCAGGGTTCTCGATGCTTTTGGTGTTTCCATAAGATGGCTCAGTGCATTTCTGAGCGGACGATCCCTGCCGAGTGCTTGGTCCGATATGACCCGAACAACCAGTGGCCCGCACTTTCGGACAAGACCTGCCCTGATTGGAAAAGGGATAACAATGGCCCCATTCCTGCTAGGAAGTGGCCGGCCGGGTCATGACAGTAGGCCCTGACCGAGTAGTTACAGATGCCGTTCAAGAGGTGTTCCCTTTGGAACTTACCTTGGCGGCCCAGTTAGAACTATTTGAGATGTTGGGCTTAACCCCTACCATTGATGTAACGAGCACTAATTGGATATCTTCTCCCTGTCCCTACAAATATTCCACGGAGCATGGCATGCATGTTTCGTTGGCTGGATCTTGTGTTTATGCTCATCCTCTCCCTGCCGATGCAGTCTCCGTACTTGAACATTATTGGAAAGCAAAAATGACTCTCCATATGAAACGTCCGGTATTTTCGTTCTACCTAGTCAAGCTAGTTCGGACAAACACGTCTCTCAGTTACTGCGGGGCATGGAACTCCTTAAGGAGTACCAATCGGGCGATAACCACATTAAGCCCCCTCCGGATGGTTCCACCCCTCGGCGCATGGCTACTCAGGTGTGGTATGATCCGCCTGATTCCGAAAAAGCTTGTCTTATGATGAAAGAATGGCACGCGATCAACGATACTACGAAGGCAGTTTATTTTGGTCCGGACAAAAACCTAAAGTCCCTAGTCCGGTGGCATCCCGGACTAAGAAACACTGGTGGAAACGGGTCGACGACCCCATAGGCAGAGCACTGCAGGATATCGCCCGTCGCCCCACCAAGTGTAACCGACGGAATCAACGTCCGGGCGATACCAACGCTTCCCCGGTCAAACTTAAGCGATTGGACAGACTTTATGAAGTCAATACCAAGACTGCCACTGACATGATATTTAATGCACGCTCTGGTTCAAATCAGATGGTCACGTTGGCCGATTCCGGCGCTACGGGTTGCTTGATGGCTCAAGACATGGCTGAGCGGTTAGGCCTGCATATTCGCCCATGGGAGCATGGCACCGAAGGTATCATTGATATCAATGGTACAGCCACTTTGCCGTTCAGCATTCAGCGATTCAAAGGTTCTGCCCATGTCCATGTCGTCGATAAACTCCCTGGTGGTCTCGACCTCATCCTCGGGTCCGATTGGATGCGTGACGAAAAAGCCATTCTCAATTATGACGACATGCGCCTTATTCTCAAAAAGCATGGTTGTAGCTTTATTCCAGTTAACAGAACGAGAGATACTTCGGTTCATTCGTTCTTCAGTATGGCACTGTCTGGTGATTCATCTGTTGACCCTGTCATTTCTGGTCGTAAGGCAGCGAAGTTTTTGAAGGCTGGGGCAAATCACATTATGGTCAACATTCGTGATTCTCGTCCGGTGGACTACCCCGCCTCTAATGTATCAGCCACCGAGACAGCAGACCTCCTGGCTAAAGCACTCCCCAGTTCGGACCATCTTCCAAACCCTCCTGAAGTTGAAGTCGACTTCGACACGTGGGTTAAGGAAAATTGTCCGGAACATGGAGATCCTGCCCTCATGCCCGCCCATGTGGTCCGATACTTGTTGCGTAAATTCAAGAAAGTGTTCAATGCTCTTCCCATGCAAACTCCGAAGCATCGGGATATTCCTCATGTTATTAAGACTGAGAAAAACGCGTATGCACCTTATCGTCGCAATCGACGCATGAGCCCAGCGGAGACGGCTCTTTGCGAAGAATACGTGGCTGGTTTGTTAAAGCACGGATTCATTACACCAAGCTCATCCCCATATGGAGCCCCGATTATGATCATTGCCAAACCGGGCGGTGTCGGTTATCGCGTCGTTTGCGATTGGCGAGCGCTAAATAACATTACGATCAAGAACAGATACCCCCTTCCTCGTATTGACGAAACCATCGATAGACTGAGCGGGGCTACTATTTTTAGCTCCCTTGACCTCACTTCGGGTTATTACCAGATTCGAATTTCGGACGAAGACGCGCCTAAGACGGCCTTTACCACCCCGATGGGTCAGTATGAATTTAAAGTGCTGGGCATGGGTTTGGCGAACGCTCCAGCCACTTTCCAGGCAGTAATGAACAAGATATTTGCTCCTTACTTGCACAAGTTCGTGGTGGTCTATCTCGATGATATCCTGGTTTACGGTCGTAATCCCGTAGAACACGCAGCCAACCTCGAAAAGGTCCTGCAGGTCTTACAAGACGATGAATTCTATGCGAAGTTGTCTAAGTGCACTTTCAACAAATCCGAAATTAAGTTCTTAGGCCACATTATTGGTCGTGACGGCGTCAAAGTTAATCCTAGAAAAGTAGCTACCGTCCGAGATTGGCCAACCCCTCGACATGCGAAACACGTTCAACAGTTCTTGGGTTTGACCAATTACTTTCGGAAGTTCATCCAGGGATATTCGTCCATGGCAGCTCCTCTTTCGGACCTTACAAAACTTAAAGGCGATTTTTGAGCGAAATGGACAGCGGCTCATTCATCCGCTTTTGAAGGGTTGAAAACGGCTTTGACTTCTGCCCCGGTTCTCATGCTGCCCGATTTTGACAAGCCCTTCGAGGTTATTTCCGACGCTTCTCTGTTAGGCACAGGCGCTGTTTTACTACAGGATAAACACCCTATCGCTTACTCCAGCAAAAAGTACATCCCGGCTGAAAAGAACTATACTGTGTCGGAACAGGAAATGCTTGGTATCGTCCATGCGTTGACCGAATGGCGTTGTTATTTGGAGGGGTCCCGGATGATTTTGGTCACGGACCATAACCCTCTTACTTACTTCGATACCAAGAGTGTCCTCTCTCGTCGCATGGGGCGTTGGCAAGAAACTCTCGCGCCTTTTCATTATACATGGGAGTATAGGGCCGGACGTAATAACGTGGCTGATCCAATCAGTCGTAATCCTAACTTGTCTACACCGAGCGACCACGATCTTTCACTCCACCTCATGGTATACTCGCTGTCGGTCACAGAGTGCAAGCCTCGCGTTCGTTCGAAAATGCCGATTCCGGGTTCCCCTCTGCCAATCAAATCCATCATGGATAGGATCTTAGAGGGTTACGCGTCTGACCCACTTTTTGCTGCGGGTCACAAACGTCTGCGAGACAAGTTCTCACGCGACGGGTTTTGGTTCAAGAAATCCAAGCACGGTCGAAATTACTTGTGTGTCCCAGACAACCATGTTCTCAAGCACGATATCATCCGGGAACAACATGATCCGATCTATATGGGTCATTGCGGTCGCACCAAAACCCTTGAACTGGTCACCCGTACATTCACTTGGGATGGTGTCACTGACGACGTCAAGGAATTCATCAAACGTTGTCATTCGTGTCAGACCAACAAGCCAGGGAACTTAAAGCCTGGTGGCACGTTGGTCCCGGTCGAAATCCCTTTACAGTTTTGGGATTGTGTTAGCACGGATTTGATAACAGCTCTGCCTCCTACGACTTCGGGTCATGATGCTATTGCCGTTTTCGTGGATAAGCTATCCAAAATGGTGCATGTCGCGCCATGTTCGACTACAGTTTCGGCTGTTGGCTTTGCGGCTATTTATCTGGACACAGTGGTCCGCCACCACGGTATCCCTAAGGAGCTACTCAGTGATAGAGACGTGCGTTTCACAGGCCATTTTGGCTCCGAACTTCAGCGTCTCATGGGGACCCGCCAGGCCTTGTCAACCGCATTCCACCCTCAGACCGACGGTCAGACGGAGCGTATGAATCGTGTTATCGAAGATATGATTCGCCATCACGTCGGTCCTTACCACGATGATTGGGACCAATCCTTGGCTCTTGTCGAGTTTGCTATTAACAACTCGTGGCAGGAATCCATTCAAAACAACCCCGTTTCGCGCCTACTTGGGTTATGACCCTCGTACACCCATGGCCGCTGAGGTCGACTCGAAATGCCCGGCTGCTAAGTCATGGTGGGCTTCCCACATTGACCGCCAAAACCATTGCAGAGACTGCCTCAAGGCAGCCCAAAGTAGGCAAAAAGCGAACTACGACACGCGTCGCCGCGAAGTGACGTTCTCGATTGGAGAACAGGTCCTCCTTTCCACCAGGAATATGAAATTCAAAGCGACAGGCAAACCTAAATTTGTCCCTCGCTGGGTCGGACCATATACAATCTCTGCAGTAATTGGTCCGCGAGACGAGGTCACTCGGGAAGTCCGACACGTTACCGCGTGTCGCCTGGACCTACCGAAAATGATGAAACTTCATCCGGTGTTTCATGTCGGCCTTCTCAAACCTTGCACTCTGACGGTCAACCGCATCTCGGTCAGCCCGTTGAGTTTGACACTATCAGCATGTATAGCGGTGCTCTCACGCGTTTTATGACTTGGTGACTACTTATGTACTCCCTTAGAACTATCGGCTCTCCTGAGCCAGCTTCCCGTGGGACTGAGTCATCTTGAGATGACTCAGTGGCAGCTTCCTGTCACCTACGTCTCCGGTCTGATCTGTACCCTGTTAGGTTCCTGTCTACCGCCTCCTTTCACCACAGGTGCCCCTTTATGGGTCTCCTGTGTCTGTAACGTTATCCTTGTCTCCGTGTATAGATTGGTGCGTCTGTTCCGCTGCTTTAATCTACTGTCCACTCTACCGGAGTGATTTCAAGCTGATAGGTTATTGGGCTCCTCATCACTACCACATGCTTTGACAATGCAAACTTCCGCGAGGGCCTCCTGCCGGCTTTGTGAAACTTACCAAACTTAATGGTGTTTCATGGGCTCGTGGGATCCCGCAGTGTCATTGTGAGCAATGGATGCGAACCGAATCCTCCCAACGGGGGTGAAGGTTCCTCTAGATTGGCTAGACGACTGCGCGCCAGCGGCCTCTGCTGCCGGAGAGGAGGGTCCTTCCGCCATCAAGGAAGTAACCCCCCCCGATCAATCCTCCAACTTTACGGTTCCTTCTCTCAATGTTCGAGTGCTCAAGTTGTGATCCCTACCACTCCAACTTTACGGTTCCTTCTCTCAATGTTCGAGTGCTCAAGTTGTGATCCCTACCACTCCTGAATGGTTGTGGCATAGGCGGCTGGGTCACCCTGGCTATGATGCCATGCACAACCTTGTAAGGAAGGGTTTGGTTCAGAACTTACCCCTCACTCTCCAACAGGTGCAAAGACTGTCGAAGATCCCATGTGATGCTTGTCAGAAGGCAAAGGGAAAACGTATCCCTTTTCCTAAAGAAAGCAAAACTAGGATCCGTGCCCCATTACAACGCCTTCACTTGGACATCATGGGGCCATTTAATATAGGGGCTTGCGTGGGGAGTTTTATGTTCTGTGTCTCACTGACCAATACTCTGGCTATGCTGAGGTCTTGTGCTTGAGAACCAGGGATGAAGCTCCCTTAGCAGTTCAAACTACCATCCTCAGATGGATGACTCAGCTGCATGGATTTGTTTTCAAGTGTCTTAGGTCTGACAGGGCTAAGGAATTTATAGTGAAGTGGTTCGAGGATTGGTTAGAATCGGTTGGTGCTGTGCATGAATTGTCCATGGCTTACACTGCTCAGCAGAATGCGACTGTGGAACGGTACAATGGGGGTCCTTCAGAACGTAGCTAGGAGCATTCACTTGGAGTCTAAGCTCACTAAGTCCTTCTGGCCCTATGCCTTCCTCGCCGCGTGTTACCTACGCAACCGGCTGCCTAATCAGGGTGACAAGACTCCTTATGAGTTGTTCTTTGGGGTTCTACCTGATGTATCGTTATTGCGCGTGTTCGGGTGCCCATGCTATGTTACCTTAGTGAATGGGAAGAAGCGCAATAAGCTTGACGAAAGGGCGTTATCTGGTAGACTGGTTGGGTATTCTCTGGTGAGTAAGGGTTATTTTGTTTGGGTTCCGAAGTTGCGCCAGGTGGTAGAGAGTCGTGATGTGCTCTTCTATGAACAGTTTAGCTATAACTGTATCCCTGGGCTCTTTCCCTATGATGGATCTCAGTATTTTTCTCGCACCCCTGCCGCTATCATCGGTAAAGGGCTTGATACTACTGACAATGTCCTGGGCCCTTTACCAACCCCGATTGTTGACCGCTTTACTGGTCATGGGATGACGATGCGTCCCAGGCCAGGTAATGATGGTGCTGTATCGCGTGCGGCGGCATTGGGCCAGGGGGAGTCTGATGTTCCTTCAAGCTCTAATTTATTCGAATCTCAGGGGGTCGCCGGGCTTTCCTCTGCGCCACGTTTCGTCGGTGAAGTCGTAGGATTAGGACAGCCTCGGGTCATAGTGGAACCTAGTACAGGTCCACTGCCCACTAGTCGCCACCCCCCGTCCACCTATTCGGATAGCTCGCGGGAGTTGTTGATCACTTCACCCCCTGCTATACCTGGTGGTTTATACCGGACCAGGCATTGCGACGATGTGGCCGTCACAGATGATGTGAGTGATGACCTCGAACACTGGTCCGGGTCAGATACTGCGTATGGCTGGGGTGTTCCAGTGTACCCAGGCTTCGACAATTTAGAGGCAAAGGAGGCCGGCCTTGTTCAACCACGCATGAGTGCTGCGCTGGGGGCTTTATTACCGGTTACCTGATACTGCTGATATCCCCGCTGCCCATGTACAAGTACACTGCTTGTACGTGGGGGCTTTTATTTGTACCTCTACTGAACTCTCTTATAAAGCTGCAATGTTACCTACCAACCCTGACAGAGATCTCTGGCTGCAGGCTATGAAGGATGAGATGGCCTCCCTCCATGCTCATGGCACTTGGGTCCTCACTCCACAGCCTCCTAGGCAGAGGATTCTATCTGGCAGATGGTTATTTGTCAAGAAACATGGGGCTGATGGTTCTTTGCGTTTTAAAGCTCGTTTTGTAGTTCGTGGTTTTCTGCAACGTCCTGGGCTGGACTACCATGATGTATATGCCCCCGTCTCCTCTAAAGCAGGTCTTCGTGTGCTCCTTGCTGCCATCACTCATAGGAAGATGTTTGTGAGGCAGCTGGACATCAAGACTGCATTCTTGAATGCCAAGCTGGAACCTGGTCTGACCTGTTCTGTTACCAGCCTGAGGGCTTTCATGAACTTGGTCCTGACAATGTTCCCCTTGTGTGCAAGCTGATTAAATCTCTTTATGGTTTGAAGCAGGCACCCAGGGCTTGGAGCAAAGATGTAAGCAGGTTTTGGTTGCCCACGGTTTTACCATGTGCAAAGCTGAACCTGCTCTGTATTTCAGGAGGGATTCTACTGGTGGGTGGAGCTATGTCCTGACCTATGTGGATGACTTCATCTGTGCTTTTAGTGAGCTGCATAGGTATGCCTTGCTGATCGAGGCTATGGAAGCAGCTGGGTGGGAAGTCAAGGAAATGGGTGTACCTGTCCAGTTCCTTTCATTGGACATGACTTGTACACTTGATTCTGACGGCAGGTGTGTTAAGATCAACCTCTCCCAGCACTCCTACATTGTTGAGCTGGTGGAGCAGTTTGGTCTCACTGCTGCTACCAAACCCAAGTTTTCAGTTCCCATGGCCAAGTGCACTGTCACTGATCCTCCTGGAGAACCTCTGGCCTCTAATAGCCAGTACCTCTCTCTTGTGGGGGCTTTGCTGTACCTGGCTACCTGCACAAGGCCTGATATTTCTTTTGCTGTTAGCTACCTGTCCAGGTTTTCTGCTCAACCCACTGCCCCCCTGTGGGATGCAGCCAAGCGCTTGCTTTTGTATTTGAGAGAACATTCCCATCTGGGCCTCACTTACACTCACAGCCCTGGTTTCTCTTTTACTGTCTTTAGTGACTCATCCTTTGCTGATGATGGGTCTGACAGGAGATCTCAGACTGGCTATGCTGTGCTTGCTGGAGGCTGCCTTGTGAACTGGATGAGCAAAAGGCAACCCACTGCTGCTGTTAGCTCCAGTGAGGCTGAGTATCAGGCCCTGTCTCAGACTGCCAGGGAGGTGCAATGGTTGAAAAAGTTGAGAATTGATCTAGGGCTGCCTTGTGACCTGGTCACCATTCAGGGTGACAACTTGGGGTCCTTGAGCTGGGCCAATGACTGTCAGCTGCTCCCTCGCAACAAGCACATTGATGTCATCCATCACTATATCCAGGAGCTGGTGGAGGATGGCCAGGTGGATGTTGCCTATGTTAACACTAAGGACAACTGTGCTGACCCCTTCACCAAGCCCCTTGATCCTATGGTGTTCTGGCGTTTCATTCGCATGTTTGGAATGACTGCTTCTCCTTAAACCAATTTTTTTGGTTACATGTATTCTAGAATTTTGGTTACATGTATTCTGGAATTTTTGGTTACATTTTAGGGTTTCTTTGGTTACATTTAGAGTTTCTTTAAGTTATCATTGATTGGCATTAGGTTCCTATTCCCGGATCGGGTTTTCTATACCGTTGTTACCCGACTTTGATATTTAGTTGTCCTCTTATATCCACTTGGCACATTTGGTTCTTTGCCTTGCTTCATACCTTCCCTTACACCCTTCGGGTTTCATTTGAAGTTTCTCTCGATTTTTTTTTCCGGAGTTCTTTGATTTTTTTTTTTTTTTTTTTTAATTTGTTACATATAGTTCTATGTCACCAGTGCCATAGGTGGAGTAGTACTATTGTATGTCACCTGTGTCATAGGTGGAGTATCAGCATGTATAGCGGTGCTCTCACGCGTTTTATGACTTGGTGACTACTTATGTACTCCCTTAGAACTATCGGCTCTCCTGAGCCAGCTTCCCGTGGGACTGAGTCATCTTGAGATGACTCAGTGGCAGCTTCCTGTCACCTACGTCTCCGGTCTGATCTGTACCCTGTTAGGTTCCTGTCTACCGCCTCCTTTCACCACAGGTGCCCCTTTATGGGTCTCCTGTGTCTGTAACGTTATCCTTGTCTCCGTGTATAGATTGGTGCGTCTGTTCCGCTGCTTTAATCTACTGTCCACTCTACCGGAGTGATTTCAAGCTGATAGACACCGATGTTTTGCCCACTTGGACAGCGGCAATGTATCATGCGCCAGAAGTCCCGCGTGATTAAAAACTCGTCCAAGCGCCGTGAGGAATACCTCATCCGTTGGACGGGTTATGGCATTAAGCAAGACACATGGGAATCCGCCAAAGAAATCGAGAAAAGTCGCCTCAAATCGTTACAGCTTGGCTGCAACGGTCTCAGAAAGATCGCGATTATCGTACCGGGTCACGATCGAAACGAAAGAATCCTTCTACTTGAGGATCCGGAGTTGGCACGAAAGGGATGTTAAATGGTCTCCTCCGGGACCAACTTGTTTTCTGCAAGTATATTTCGAGCCCACGAACGACTCTTCTAGGTGTTCCACCTTTTCCACCCTTACGTTAGATGCGGGGTCCGCATCTCTTCACGGAGGGGGGGAGTGTAACGGTACAGACTCCTTCACAGGCTCTGACCGTTATTAGACCTTTAGGTACAGTCATACCTTTGGTCTAAGTAACAACGTACGCACGAAGAGACAGTACTTTCTCATGTACTGCCTCTCTCACAAGCACGCCTGCCGGCTGCCTTACAATACCGGATTGCTCTCTTCACGGCCATCATCATTATACCTATTGACGAGCCTTCGAGAACATCCTACATCCCTTATCATACTTAACAACTAACCATACTAAGTGACGTAGTATCCTATAGCTACTAGCTAGACCTCCGAACCTTATGCTAAGCTCCTGTCAATCTAGCTATTATCTCTTCTCGTGTGCACTACCCTTCCGCCGTTGCTTCTGAGCTGTCACAACTGCCCACTGATAGCGGCCGGGATATCAGGCTGGGCATGTGTCAGGTTGGAGGGATGAGGAGGAGGGGGTGAGGGGGGAGGAGGAGGAGGTGACCGCCAATTTGGGGGGATGCTATCAAGCAAAGAGCTCAGCAGCCCCTGCACATGGAGGGGGTCCTCTACAAACGTAGACATGGTAAGAGGCATGTGCATGAGTCAAGTGCGGGTAACTTCATGCTGCCAAACGTGGCGGCGGCAGAAGTTCCGCCGAATATCACCAGTCCATGCAAGTCGGGAGCACACCCTAAGGGCGGCAGAGAGGGAGGCTGAGATGCGGACGGCATCCGAGACACAGACTAGGGAAGGAATTTGCATCAAAGGATAGAACACATCATCTAGAAAAGTGCCTGGGATACCACTCAAAGGGGCATTATGAGTGGCATCTTGGGGCGGTGGGGGTGGGGCTGGCAAAAGGGGGTTACCCCACAGCGGTGATGCAAGACACCAAGGACCCAGTTCTAGTGGGCAATGTGAGACATCCCGCAATTTATCGCAACTCCTTACTCCACACCCCTCGCAGTGAACGCTGGAACGCAGTGGACCTGGCCTGGACCCCTCATCACTGTACCGCGGCGCTGTCAGGCTGTACTGGTTTTCAGGCTCATTAAACGCCGGCCACGAGACCTTATCTCCCTCATTTATCGCAACTCCTTACTCCACACCCCTCGCAGTGAACGCTGGAACGCAGTGGACCTGGCCTGGACCCCTCATCACTGTACCGCGGCGCTGTCAGGCTGTACTGGTTTTCAGGCTCATTAAACGCCGGCCACCAGACCTTATCTCCCTCATTTATCGCAACTCCTTACTCCACACCCCTCGCAGTGAACGCTGGAACGCAGTGGACCTGGCCTGGACCCCTCATCACTGTACCGCGGCGCTGTCAGGCTGTACTGGTTTCAGGCTCATTAAACGCCGGCCACCAGACCTTATCTCCTCATTTATCGCAACTCCTTACTCCACACCCCTCGCAGTGAACGCTGGAACGCAGTGGACCTGGCCTGGACCCCTCATCACTGTACCGCGGCGCTGTTAGTCTACACAATTATTCACACATCAATCCCCCCACACCCTACTCAGGAAATGCGAAATTTCCGCAATCACGCCTAAAGACGTGATTGCCGTGGAGCTCGTACCTCGCCCCCGTTGATTCCTCTGCTCTACACATTCACCCCTTTTCCAGACACCTCCTGCTCAGACTTTCTCAGGTATGCTTAGGTATGCTTCCTCCTGTGGTCCAAGTTTCTTTTCAACTTCTTCTTTTCTCCACCCTCATTCCTTGCCCACAGCCTAACGCTCCACCTACACACACTGTCCCCCTCTATCACACCCCTTCACCGCACACTGCCAAACACTCCTCCCCCCTCCCACCTCCCCCCCCCCCCCCCCCCACACACACACACTCTTGACCACCATCCCCACAATCTCACTCCCCCACCACACCGCCCATACCACTCACTCACCCCCCTATCACAACACGTTCTTACTACAAACCACCACCAACTTCACATCACACCCCTCACCCCCACCCCACCACCACAACCCTGGCCAGGGCGTGCGAGTCGCCTAGACCGGTCTGGGCCAGTAAATCCCCTCCAAACACACACACTCACACCTTCCCTCGTCACCACCTAACCCACACTCACTCCCCCACCACATCACACATAACCACACTCTCTCCCCCCTTCACCACACGTTCTTACAACTTACCACCCACCCATACCTCCACAACACACCCCTCACCCCCCCACACACAACCACCTGGTCTAGGCGTGAAATTCGCCCAAATAGACCGGTCTGGGCGTGAAAATCGCCCAGACCATAGTTCCACTGGAGATTGCTCTTTTCCTGGCTTGCCGAGGTTTACCTTAGCGGTTAGGGGGCGGCGTTAGATCGCAGGACACGAGGCTGAGTTACAAATGTGGTGTGTTCTACATCCCTTGTGATCTACAGTACCCTTGCTGTATCGACCCTACTTGCGAGAGTAGGAAGGGGGTGGTGAGGTTCGATTCCTCAGTATTTTGGCGTCCTGGCCCTAAGCCAAACCTTGTAGGGAAGTACTGTCGGATTCTGCCCTCGTGGTGGTTCTCTAGTTATGTCTCCTTGATTCCGCCTCTAACGACCATGGCAGGGAGCTTGTCTGCCGTGGTCAACAGGGGTAGTGGTGAATGTTCGTTGGTCGTGGGTTGGTATCTCTCACCAACCCTAAGTGCGCCTACTTTGCATATTGTAGGAGTGGCACCACCATTCGAACTGAATCCTCCGTGTCGCTGGTTTGTGTCGGGAGACCCACCTCCTGGGGTGAAAGTCCTTTCACAACTAAAAAAAAAAAAAAATTGGCCCAGCAGCAGTGGAGAGGGCGGCTATTCCAAGCGCCATGCGGCGGAGAGGACCATGGGGGAGGCCTTGGCCACAGGCTGAGGTTTGGAAGCGGGTTGTGTCCCTACAAGCATGGAGAGTCCTAACGCTGGGGGTTGAGAGGCCATATAAGGGGGCATGAGCGTGAGGAGAAGCTCATGGGCTACAATGAGCCAGGGCGGGGACCGGTCATGGATCCCCCTCGCAAGGCCACGGAAGAGGCGTACTCCCCAAACTGCATGGCGACTCGTGATGTGGTGTTGCCAAGGAATACATCCAAACCCGCCCAGCTTCGGGGAGCCAGGAAGGAGAGCAGATGGAACACCTGGAAGTTTTAGGGCCGTGGATTCTGGGGCCAGACCCCGGTCCACCAGCTTAGTGGTGAGGCATGACAGTTGTTCTACCACGTCTAAAGGGATGCCTTCAAACTCGGCATGGTAGAGCAACTTGCTAATGCCGTAGGCCGAGGAGGAGAGGCCACGACCAAATATAGATAGAGGCAGTTTGGCAAGGCGTGAGTAGCACTGCTGCACATGATCGAGCTTGTCCAACCATTGGGTGGTCATAGGGGGGCAGGTAGTTTGGTGTCCATTGGCAAAAGTGATACCAAGGGTAGTGGCCGACTCTACAACTGGGACACCAAGAACCTGGTCTGGAAGAGGACCTATTACCGGCACCCCAATGGGGAGTAGCTGGCTCTTGTGGTGGTTTGAGATGGAGACCAGAAGCCGCACCAAAAACAGACATACACGTCAGGAGATCCTGAACGTGGGCTGGATCAAGGGAGCGCAACAAGACATAGTATCATCCGCATACTTACATCCCGTACATCGGATGCCAGGTTTTATGTCTAGCCCGATATTCTGGTGCAGTAACCAGTGCTGGAGGGCTTGCATAGGAAGAGGAAGAGGAGTGGGGAAAGCGGGTCGCCTTGTCGGACACCTGATAGGAACTCAAACGCTCTAGAACGAAAGCCGTTTACCATAGCTCGAGTGTCGGTGGAGGAAAGGAGGAGGCGTACCCAGGTGAGGAAACCACCACCTAGTCCTGCGGTCTCTCCAGGCACTGAAAAAGGAAAGAGCGATCCACAGTGTCATAAGCTTTACGAAAATCCAGGAAAGCAAGCACTCCAGATTTTTCTTGAGCTTTGAACAATTCCGCTGAGGAACCAAAGGGTTTGTGGTGTATCATACGGATATAACCATAATATTCCCCATTAGGACAAAACGTTATCCTCATACACCACATTTAGTTTCGTGCTTGATCGAGTGGGTCGACTGGACGGATGTTGCTGCCTTCACCAGTACCTCGCGGGTTCGATCCCGGGCGGGCGCATGTTAGAAACCCTCGCTAGGAGCAAACAGGCTCGGCCGGACGTGCACATCTCAGACAGGAGGTGGGCGTTGAACCTTCGAAAGGGGGGTGAGTTATGGTGTATCATACGGACATAACCATAAGATTCCCCATTCGGACAACACGTTTTTCCTCATACACCACAGGGTTTGCCCTACAATTGCATTTGGACCGCACCAACTGACGCTAGCAAACGGCAGGCAAGCTCGATAAACTCGCGAAGACAGTCACCTCTAACTCCGACTCGAAAGCAAATTTCAGACAAGTTGTATTTGCAGTCACACCACCTCATCTTCCAGGTACATTTAAGTAATCTCCGCCCCAAACCACTTGACGTAGGATTCGGCAGTCAAGTCACCTCGAAGGAACTCTGCTTAGTCCAGCCGGAGGATACACAGCCCCCAGTTTATGAGGTAATGCGCAACTGTGTACCTAAGCGCGGTATACGAGACACACGTTCCGCCAGAACTACAGCCACGAAGGCAGCACAAGGTTACACACACCGCACACAAAACAACCCTAGTTACAGCTGGCTACCCATCCCCATCTCCATCCCCTGAGGATCCCTTGGTCCAATTTGTCCAATCCAACACAAGGGCGAACAGACTTAGGTTTCATTACGCCCCTTGTTGACTTCGTGGCACCCCCTCCCTGGTTTGTCAACGACAGGGTCAACGGAAACAACGGATCAGCAGGACCTAACCGAGCTGGGGTGTCTGCGACTGCGAACTGGGCAGGGGCTGGGGGCCTAGATCGCGTCGGATCGGCAGAACCAGATCGGAGTGTATCCGTCAAGTTTGGCCCGGGCTTAGGGTATTTATTTTTAGGGCATTTAATCGCTCTTGATAGACCGAAAACCTATGCGGAAACACACCCTAAGCGTATTTAATCGCTCTTGATAGACCGACACAACTCTATTGCTTTCCGCCCGTTACTACAACTGTAACGTATGAAATACGTATAAGCTTGATGCAAAGTATCAGGAGAGAAAGGAATCGAACCTCTCTGTTTTCTGGCCTTAGACGCTTCAGCTCGGCTTAAGTATCCTACATTCTCCCGCGGTTCAGCGAATAAACCCGTTGATGCTTCTGGATATTCGCATATCATAAGGACGTTGCTGGAGATGCGAATATCCCGAGTCTCGGACGTAGGGCGCGCGATATAAGGGCCCCGAATCGCAGGTTCGCTTAATCGCAGGTTCAAAGGAGTGACCAACGTGCCAGCTCATAGGTCGTGAACCGCCACCTCACCACATTGATTTGCCGGCTCAAAGGTTGTACAACGCCACCCTCATCGAATATCTGTGGCGCCTGCTAGCTCCAGGCGCAGGGCGAATCAGAAGTGGGAGCAAGGGCGAGCATGAGGCGAATTACTCGCAACCTCGGATTTTCGGAAAACATCTGCCCAATGATGCGAACAGCTTCCTTTCTTTCTTCCACAATTATCCGCATTCTTTCTTCCTTTCCTTCACAGTTCTGGCTCCCGGTATCCAACCTCGTACACAGCGGGGCCCATCAACAATTTGATAGCCCTCATGGTGCCCACAACCGAGTGGGTTTCAGGGTGGTGCGCTGTCAGCAGAAGCGCGCTGCAATTGGTATTGAAGCTGGAAGCGCTTGGGGATAGGATAGTTACATGCTTACTGGGCTGTCCGAGCGCAACAAGGTGAGGGTCCTATCGTCCTATCGTCCGGCTCTTTTTGCTGCTGCCCCAGCTGAAGTCTGCTCCTGCTTCTGTCTATGTCCCGGCTTCTGTCTCTGTCCCCCTATTGTGCACTAGATAACACACCTCTTGATATACGCAGATCGTGCAGAATACCACGGCATGGACCTGACAAACTCGATGTGAAGGATCTGTCCCTCTCATGTCCACTCCCCCCCCCCCCCCCCCCCCCCCCCCCCCCCCCCCCAACACACACACACACACACACACACACACACACACTCTCTCACCCACACCAATTCTCACACCACCCACACCCTCTCAGCCACACCCGCACTCTCTCACCCACACTGACCCACCACTCACCCACCCCATCTTGCAGGGCTTTTGGATGTGTTAAGGCCTTAGAATATGGCTGATGTTGTCCGGGTGCACCCACGTCTGTGGGCTGGCAGTCTCAAAGAGGCCACAGTCTTAGTACAAAGGGATTGGCTTGTCAAGAACATTCTAGGCGGCGAAGCGATCGTGGCTGTGTCAGGGGAGTTGTTGGGCCCAGAGGAGACACGCAGGGTGTTCCTCCAGTATCATAGGACGAGGACAATGGTGACAAAGTGGAGTTTAGGTGTATCGCCTCCAATTCCATGAAGGGACCTGATTCATGATTTGCAAGGTCTCAAAATCCTCCTTGAGGCTTCCCTTTTGTCCCTGTCATGGGTAACAAAAGGGTGTCCCCAAGTGTTTTCGTAAAGTCGGAGAGTGCCATGTGATGCGGGACGAGCTCATATCCACTTGGAAGCATCAGCTACAACAAGGGCAGAATTAGCATTGGTAGGCACGGTGCCAACGGGAGGTTGGGGGTTTCAGCATTAGGGGCAACCATCAGCATCCACATCCACACTGCCACAACAACCTCCAGACATTGAAGTGCATTGTAGATGTGGAGGGGCCTTTCATGGTTGCGCCTCTGGTCTGAGATTGGGTATGTCATTCACGGATCTACTATCGCCCGTGGAGGTTGATGACCAGAAGTGGATTGTCATGCAGGTGCAGGGGGGCACTTGCAACCTTCTTGGAAGTCAAGAAGAATTCCGGATGCTATGTGGTGAGTTTTTTGTTTCTGCGTGTAGATCTCCATTATACCGTGGGTGTGTGGTGTTTGTGTGTTGGAGGGGGTGGGTGGGGGGTGAGGGTGGGTGGGGTGGGTGGGGGGGGGGGTGGTGTGGGGGGGGGGGGGGCAGAACAAATGTTTGTGTTACATTGCAGGTGTGTGTTGGAGGGTGTGTGGGGGTGGGTGAAGTAATGTTTTAAACGGGAGCAAGGGCGAGCATGCCTACCCACAGCAAGTAAGTTGTGGTTGCTCGTCCTATGGTACTGGAGGAGCACCCTGCGTGTCTCCTCTGGGCCCAACAACTCCCCTGACACACAGCCACGATCGCTTCGCCGCCTAGAATGTTCTTGACAAGCCAATCCCTTTGTACTAAGACTGTGGCCTCATTGAGACTGCCAGCCCACAGACGTGGGTGCACCCGACAACATCAGCCATATCGAAATTGAAATTGAAATTGTTACATCCGTGTAGAACCGTTACTCACAGGACGTGAAAGTTAAGGACACCATAGCGTAAGCCGGAGCTAGCTATAGTCACCGAAGGACCATCTCAGTAAAAAGAATTACCAACTACATCATACCAGTGCAGCTTAATACGGGGGTTTTTCACCCCGGTTGGGAAGCACCGGCACAATACAGCTGGTAAGACAAAACCTGAGAGGGGGGACGGTCTGTGTGCTAGTCCCCCGGGTATCGACCCGGGGTGTGCTTCCATAAAGCGTCTGCACTGTAAAAATACTCTGAAAGCTAGTAATGGTGTGAGAGTGGACTGTGTCTGCCAGTTTGAGGGCACAGGTTCTCTGGAGTCCAAGAGTGGTCATAGAAGTCAAAAAAGAGGTAGGAATAGTACCAGTTGTTCCAACGGTGATAACTTCATAATGAACAAGGTATCCAGCCGATCGGAGGCCATTTACTAATTCAACATGCTGGGCGTGTTTAGTGATAAACTTAGTAGCATGGTTGGTATCAGAGCAGTATCCAAGCTCAAGAACCCAGAGTTCTTTATCAGACATACAGGTAGGGAGTCCTATGTCAGGTAGGACGGCAAGATCAGGTCTCATTCTCTTCCAGTCCGCTACAGTAATAGTGGAGGGGCGTAACCAGTCAGGGAGACGTTTGCCCAGGACCCCCCTAGGGAGGTCCTCTTCCTTGCCAGCGTCCATGATCATTCTGCGGGATCCCAGGGCGCCGGTGCAAATGGCCTTGTGGATGAGTCGCACTGCGGCGTCATGTCTTTTGATACAGAGCCCCTTGAAAGTCCGGTGTGTGCAGCCCGCCAGGATGTGGCCCGCTCCGTCCTCACAGGTGTGGCAAATGGGGCATAGGGAGTTCGTGGGGGGGTGAGTGCTGGTAATATAAGGGAGTTTCCAGCGGAATGCAAGTTTACGGTTCCATAGTCTACCCCAGCGGGCTTTAAGGATGTGGAATTTAGTTTTATGTTGGATAAGGGTTGAGGTCCAGAATTTGTTACTTGCTTGAGGAAGTTGGTGGGGAGTGTTATCAGCCCAGGTGGTTGCATAGATCCCTTTAAGAGGGTGTTGGCCAAAGTGGCAGCTAGTGAGGCAGGTTAGAGGTGATACCTTGTGTGAGGTTAGGTGCTAAAATTCGTGGGGGAATATCTCCCATGGGTGTGCAAGAGGTTGAACTGTGGGCCTTGTAAACATTGTGGCGGGGGAATTTCCCCACTGGCGTCAGTAAAATTGGTTAAAGGTGGGGGTGCTCAGCTGCTTTGCGTGCCAGAGTGTCTGCTCTGGATCATTTCCAAGGATACCTGTGTGGGAACGGACTTTGCAAAGAGTGGTGTGTGAGCCATGCAGGATGCGTTGAATGAGGTGTTTTTGAATTGATTGCAGTAATTCAGTATGAATAGAACGGGTTGTAGTGGTAGGGTCGTGAATCATTTTTTATAAGTTGAAGAGAGCAGAGGCTGTCTGTATGGAGGGTAAGAGATTTGTCATAATCAATGTTGAGAAGGGCTTGGTGGATGGCTACCAGTTCTGCCCGGTTGTTAGTTTTGGTGGCCCCTATTCCCCCAGGGTTGATGGTGTAACTTTGCCCTGCAGCCGGGACATAGACTGCAGCACCTATTTTGCTAGGATGCCCTGGTTTACCTTTTATTAGACTGCCATCTGTGTAGACCTGGAGGCCTGAGGAGGGGGTAGCTAGGTAAAGACAAGGGTGGGTAATGGTAAGAGGGGAGGGAAGGAGGGTGTTGGTGGAGTGGAGTTTGGCCAAGGATTTTTGGCAAGAGATTTAAGTTTCCGAGGGTAGGTGATGACAAGAGAAGGTAAGAGTGGGAGGTGGTGTGATAGTAGAGGGCTCCCAGGATGAGGAAAGGCTTTGCATGTAGTATGTCCATTGGTCAATAAAATCTGGAAGTTTAGGAAAGTAAGTAGCTTGCTGTGGGGGTTGCATATAAGAATGAGATGTAGTTTTTGAGTGGAGGGTGGAGTGTGAGATTTGCTGCCAAGCCAAATCTCAGAGGTAGTATAAAATTCAGACTGTGGTCTAGGGTCAATATAGTGAATCCAGGAGTGATGGAGAAGAGTTTTGTAAGGGGCAGCAAGATCATTAGGGAGGAGCATCAGGGTGCAGGTAGGGCTGAGAGTATTTTCAGCATGGTCAGCACTGGCTAGGGCCCACCTTAGAGCTTGGTGTGCTTGTGTGGTGGAGTTGGGAGCGTCCACCAGTGAGCCCCCAGTCCAGGTTGGTAAGAAAGGGGTCTTGGTTGGAGCCAAAGAAGCTGGTCAGCAGGGCTGGTAGAAGAGAAAGCTGGTGAGGCTTTGGTCGTAGCTAAGGGGTTAGAAGTACGATGGTGAGTAATGCCCAGAGCAGCTGCTGCTTGGTAGAGAAAAGGAGAAAGAATGTTGGTGGCGGCAGGGGCAGCTCTGTATCTGGTGAAGAGGGCAAGCTAAGTCAGTGAGTAGTATGTTCCTCCTTGAGTCAGTTGGTTCCATTTGGTAGGGTGGTGGTTTTTAAATGGTCATAGTTTTGTTTAAGAGAGGTGAGTCTGTCGTTGGGTATGTGCCCAAGACAGTGACCAGTGGTGGTTAAAACAATATGAGGCGTTGGTGTGTGGGTGTGTGGATTGGCCATCCAGAGTAGTGAGGATGCTTGTTTGTATAGTGTAGGCTGAGGGTGGTTGAATGTCCCAAGGTATGGGTGCCATTACTTTTTGTCAATTTTGCAATAATTTGTAACAAGGCTATGTTTGTCATCATTAACTCCGGGAGAGTGCCCTTGGCCTTGTTGCTGGAAGGTTATTGAGGTGGATGTTCCTGCCTAGTGGTTTGATGTGTGTGTTGTTTGGGGGGTGGTTTTGAAGAGTGTGGGTTAATTGGGCATATGCTGGTTGTCCCACCAGGTTCAGCAGATGAGCAGCATTGTGAGATTTGAGGTTTCCAATATATGGTGGAGGTATTGGAGGTACGAGGTGTGGCTGTGTGGATGCTGTATCCATGTGTGGGGTCGGAGTTTGATATGGTTCCCGTTTGTGCATAATTTGTTGGGGCCCATTGGACGTGGACCACGGTAGTGGGTTGGCAAGTTTGTCGTCGTTGTAAGAGCGCTGCCCCGCCAGCGTAGTAATTGTGCAAGCTTTGTCTGGATCCGTAGGTAAGGGGAGCAGGCGCGCTCTTGGTGCAGGGCGCTGCTGTCGGAAATGTCATGGCCTCGCGGATCCTGTTAGGCTGTGAAGTTGGGAGTTATTTTACTATGCGCGTAAAATTTAGAAGTGGAGAGTGTCGAATCCAATTTGCCCAGTAGTGGCGTGCTGAGAGGTGGCCTCACTGCGGGGGCAGCCCCATAGCTGGTGCGTCTGCTGGCCCTGGCATCTGCGTGTGCCACGCCCCCATTGGTTTCCTTCCACGTCCCCAGTGGGAATCCGCCTGCGTAGCTGAATCAGTAACGGTGGGCGTGAGGTTTGGTAGCGCTGTGGGTGAGTGAGTAGAGGGTTCGTTAGGTGCGGGAGATTTAACGTTGTCCGTTGTTGGGTTCTCTGCGCAATTGCGTAACCAGTCGCAAGTTGTCGGTGAGAGAAGAGGAAGTGTGTCAAGTGTATTGGAGGACCGACGGTTTGGAGGGAAGAGAGGTGAGCGGTGAGGCGGTTCAGAGATCGTTTGTGGTGTTTAGTAATTTTGTGTAAGGTGATAAGGGAGAGATCTGTAGTGCTGATAAGATGGGTTCCCATAGGGGTGACCAGGTCATGGTATGAGTAAATGTCCAGGTCATGAAATGGAGTCATGAGTGAGACAGGAATTGCCTGTGGGGGGAGAGGGAGAGAGTGTATGTTCAGTTTGTCAAGAAGTTCTGTGTCATTCCAAGAAATTATTAGTCAGAAAAGATTTTTTAATAATTTCCAGCTGGCGGGCTAGGGTACAAACTTAAGTTGCTTGCCGGGATAGAGAGAGAGGATCTAGAGTGGTCCTGGTGGAAGTTGATTTATTAGGAGAGCTCTAGTGATTCCCAGGTGAACCTTGGTCGTTCATGGAACTGGGGGCTGTTTGCGGTAAGACTGGGTGTATTCAGTGAGTAGGGAGGGCCCCCTAGTCCTGCCTCTGTTTTATAGGAGGTGGAGTGCTCTTGTCGGAAAAGATCTGGGAAGGGAGCAACAGAGTTTAACTGTTTTTAATACTGCTCTGTCAATGACGTGAATGTCGGTTAGTGAGAAGGGAGCTACTATCATGGGGTATTTAATAGCTGCTCTGACACATTGTGAAATTATTCGTAAGCATTGGGTGGGGGTTGCCCTGTTTTTAGCTTTGGTGAGGATACTCAGCCCTTTATTGTGAATGGTTTCAATAGTAGAGTGGAGTTGAGTTTTCCAATTTAAGGTAAGTGAGATGTGAACCCCCAAGTATTTGTAGGCTTGGTCAGGCGGCTGGTAGGTAGCATAGGAGTTTCCTAGTGGAATTTTATCTAGCCTTTGTTTGAGAGTGTTGTTGTGAGTAGGTTGAGAGGGGTGTGATTTGTGGAGTATGCCACTGACCACACATTTGGTGGCGTTAAGAGGAATGCCCCGACCAGATGCTAAAAGTTTGAACTTTACCACATTGGATGCGAAGGTCCTCTGAGCTGCCGGTTAGGACAGCAGTGTCGTCAGCATACCCCAAGCTGCTGGTGTGGTGTTCATCTGCTGTTTTGGAGGGTAGGGATGCTGCTCTGTATCCTCGTCCCCCAGAACGGAGCCATCTGTGTAGGGGTTCTAGAAAGATAATGAAGAGTAGGGGGGAGAGAGTATCCCCCTGGATGGTGCCCTAGTGATGGGGATGGGGGAGCCAGGTGTATTGTTAAGGAGAATATGTGTAGTAGAGTTTTGTGTAGATTCCTTAATTGTGTCTATAGTGTCGTGGGTGTAACCCAAGCTGTTGCATGATGCAGAGAAGTTTTTGGTGATCAATCATGTTAAAAGCAGAGCTAAAGTCGAAGTAGGCAGCATAGAGGTCCTGTTGGAAGAGGGCAGCGTCCTCAATGTTGTGGAGTAGGTTCAAGAGTTGTCTATAGGTACTTTTGTCTTTTCTGAAACCTTCTTGGCAGGCGCTAAGAATGTGGTTGGTTTCAGAGTAGGTAGTAATAGTGTTAGTAACAAGGGAGGTCCAGAGTTTGGCTACAGCATTGTTAAGGCCTATTGGCCTGTAGTTTTGAGGTAAGCAAGGATCTGATTTTTTGTAGAGCATGACTGTGTGTGAGGTTTTCCAGCAGTCTGGTGTTTCTCCCAGGATCCATACTAGCTGCATGAGTTTGTGTATGATGAGGTGCATTTCCTGTGGGAGGCACATAAGTAATTCATTAGGTATGCCGTCTGGGCCAGTGGCTTTGTTGGTAGAGAGTTTCCTAATACAGTCAGCATAGGTGGTTGAGGAGGAGAGAAAGGTGTAGGGAGAGGCAGTGTTTTGTATGGAGTTGGCTGGAGTTTCCAAGTGGTATTTGTCTGTGTGTATTTCCCATGGAGGGGGGGTGGCGTGTCGTGTATAGTCATCTGAGATGGGTGGAGTGGGAGGTGACATGAGTTTTCCCATATGTTTAGTCATAACTTCCAGGAGACCCTGGGTGCTAGTGCTGAGTGTGTGTGTGGATGCGTCCAGTAGAGCAGTGGGTGTGTGTGTGTGATTTTCAGGAGAGAAAATATACCTGTGAGTTTGTCGTGCTTGTGTACTGAGGCGGCGTCGGAATTTCTTAATGGAGGCGGTTGCTCTCTCCTCTTTGAGTGCAACCTGCATGTGACGTAATTCTGTAATACTTTGTTTAATATCAGCAGTTAAGGAGAGACAATAGTCAGAGAGGAGTAAATTTTGAAAGTGCTGTTGTATTTTAATTTTAGTGGTAGGTGAGTATGTGCCTGCCGTGTGAGGTGTGCTTCTAAGTTCCATGTATTGTTGTTGGTCAAGGTGGTTGGAAGCTGTTCGGAGTGCTTTAATGTGTTTAATATGGTAGTTAAGTCTTCTGTAGGTTTTGGCAGTTTGTCTTGGCAGGAAGGTGCCTGGTGTACTAGGCTTGGTAGGGCAGGTGTCAGTCATGATGGAGAGAGCTTGGTGAAGAGTGACCATGAGATGATTTGTCATGCTGTTAAGGTCTTCTGGTATGGTGGCTTTGAGTTCTTGTCTAATAGATTGAATGTGTGCAGATGTTTTATCTTCTCCCAGTAAAGTTTGTGCTATAGTCCAGGCTTTATCTATGTTAATGTGGCTGTGCTGGAATTGATGGAGAAATTGATTAGAGATGGCTTCTTTAGCTTTGGCCATGTCTTGTTGCTTGAGAGGAAGCTGCAGTTGAGGTGTTGGATTGTGAGGTGGTATGTCAAGGTTAGGAGGGGGAAAGAGAGAGGAGGTAATGTGTTGTTCCAGGGTCAAGTGGTCCAGTGTGTCTCCCATTTGGTGTGCAGTTTCTGTCACCGTGGTTGCAGTTGGGGGGTTGATGAGAATGATGTCATCTATCCTGCTACTGTAGGAAGTGTTGTCTGAGTAAGTGTGGGGACGTGGTGACGGTTGAATGTGAATTGGATATTTATTAAGGTGTTGATAGTGGGGCTGGTCCTCCAGGTGCTTGATTGTGTTGCTTCTATCAGTAAGGTAGTAGGCTGCATTCCAGTCTCCCCCTGCAATATAGTGATGAGAGGGGTTTTGGGATATAATGTAGTGAATGTGTTCATAAATTCGGGCTCTTTTGGCAGGGTCATTGCAGGGCATGTAGACGCCTAAAATGTGGGTAGTGTTGTTAATAGTTTGATGAGTGAGATGACCAGCTATGTCAGTGGGGACTTCATGTTTAATTGGATGTGTAGTAAGAGTCTTTTTTATAAGTGTGATAACTCCAGCTGAGCGGGTTACAATGTTGTCTGCATTGGTAGCTTGCTTAATGGTTTTGCTGCTGTGATGAAAGTGGTAGTCAGATAGGTCTTGTTTGATCATATTAATTATACCTGTGTTGTTAGAGGTGAGTTTTGTTTCGGTGAGAATAGCAATGTCTGGCTCATTAGTTCGAATATGGTCGTAGAGTGTTTCCCAGGATGAGAAGATGCCTCTGCAGTTGGAAGTGATAATGTTAGTGAGATAGAGTGCAGTTTGCTGCTGTTGAACAGGATATGAGGTAGTGTGGGTTATTTTAATTCTTTTCGTTGGAAGGGTTTTTGTGGTGAGTCTGGGGGGAGTAGGTTTCTTGGTAGGAGGTTCTGCTCCAAAGATCCTGCTCTGGCGCATCTTGTTGCTGTCGGGTATGGCAGGTCTAGTAGGGATAGGAAGGTTAGTCTTGGGAGGTTGAGTTGTATCCCTGGGTGTTTTTTTGGTGGTCGGTGATTTATGTGTAGAGTTTGAGTGGAGGGAAGTGGGGTTGCAACGGGTAGAGGTTCTTTTAGGTTTCTTAGATTTGGGAGGCTCCTCATCATCAGAGACAAGGTCTACAGTTTCTGTAGGAGCTGGGGGCTCTGTAGGATCTGCAGGGTGAATGTGATCTGTAGGGTGTGGAAGGTCTGAGAGAAGTTGTTGAAGTTGTGAGGAGTCTGTAAGATCCATCTGGTCTGTAAGAACTATCTGGTCTGAGGAGTCGGTAGCATTGTGAGTAAGAGTGGTAGGTAGGTCTATAATGATAGTTTGAGTTGGGTTGTTTGGTTCATAGTAAATTTCAGGCTGGAAAAGTTGAGGGCAGGGTAGTCCAGATGTGTCTGTAAGGGTGTAAATGTGCCCTTGAAGATGTTGCCAGTCAGGAGGCTTCAGGGGATAGGGGCCTTCAGAGTTCATATCCCACCACTCACCGTCCAGTTGCTTAATGGCCTTAGCATGTCCATATCCAGAGTGATAATGTAGGAGGAAGCAAGAGCAGTTGGTAGGGATGCGTTGTAGGATCTGCATCTGTGAGCTGCCCAGCATGATACCTTCAGAGTAGGTCAGTGAAGTCCCTGCGATTTCTGTGTGGGGGCTAATATGGTGGGGAATGTATCTTGGGTTGGTGTGCTTAGTAAGGAGGCCAAGGTGAGATTTGTTGGAAGAAAGGTAGAAATTAATAAGATTGCTAGAATAGTTACCAGTGAGACTGTCATAGTGCCCTTCTAGGGTCCATTGTTGGCACGTATAGTTGCGCACATGAGTGTCTAATTTTACAGAAAAGTCTAGGATTTCGTCAAGATCAAGAGCTTTGTACCCCAGGTAAATGTTGATGGAGTGTATTTGGCAGTTGGAGTCGATTTGGGGTTCCCAATATGGGAGATTGGTGCGGTGGGTGGTCTGGGTTGTTTGTACGGCGGGGGTGGGGGTGGTGGCTTGGTCCTCCTCCATGGGGTCCTCCGGGAGGTCCTCCTCCATAGGGTTGATGGGGTTGTGATCTAGCCATGCTTCATTGGGTTGTCCTGGTTGTAGTGTATAGGTGTGGCCCTGGATGCTCGCCCATTTACGAGGGGTGTTCAGGAGAATGGGTTGGTGTTTGAGAGAGTCTATCAAGTACCACTCACCCTGGAAGTGTTTGATTGTGGCTGCATGGCCAAATACCGTGCTGAAGTTGAGTATGCATGCCTGGTGGGGGTGGAGGCGCTCTAATATCTGTTCCTTTGTGCTGCCCGGCATGATGCCCTTGGGGTATGTCTCTCGGTGTCCATGGTTAGGAAGGGGAAGCTGAGCAGGGGTGTAAGGGGGGTTATACAACGGGGTGAGGATGCCCACAATGGGGTGGTGTAGATGCAGGAAGGAGCTAAGCAGGGGGACTGAGAAGTTGCCCTGGCCGTGTCCAGTTGTGTAGTGCTCGTCCCTAATTCTACGGCGGCTGGTGTGGAGGTGATCAGCGTATGCGAGGATAGCTAGGGGTTCTATGTACGGACCTCCTAGGTAGGTATTTATGGCGTGGGACTGGCAGAAATTATATGCTTGGGGTTCCCAGTATGGGAGGTGGGGTTGGGAGGGGAGAAGAGGGAGGGGGAGAGGGGGTTGGTCTCCTCCTCTACACGTGGGGTGGGGGGGTGGGCAGTTGGATCTGGATGTGTTTAGGCTGGTGGGGATGGCTGGGTGGGGGAGGCTGTTGGTGGCCTGGGGACCCCCAAGTTGGCTATTCATTGAGTGGGCCTGGCAGAGGTCGAATACTTGAGGTTCCCAGTATGAGGGGTGGGGCGGGGGTAGGGGGGTATGGAGTGGGGGCGAGGTCTGACCCCTTCCTCTACAGGTGGGGTGAGGGGGCAGGCAAGCGGGTTGAGGTGTAATTAGGCTAGTGAGGATGGTGAGGTGTATGAGGCTGGTGATGACCTGGGGAGTCATGAGGTAATACAAGCAGGTGGTTACCGGGAGGTAATATAATAGCATGGAGGTTCCGATGATGAGGCAGGGGGCGGCAGGGGACCACGTCTTCTTACATGAGCATCTCCGTGCCTTATAGATAAAAGCCTTGCTGCCTCTTCCCTGTCTACGTCTAGTAGCTCTGTTTAGGGTAGGGGGGGGGCAGTCTGGCAGGGTCAGGTAGATGCATGTGGTGATTAATGCCCATCCGCTATTATAATGTTCCATAGTATGAGCCCCTGGGCCCATGCGTCTGAGGCATAGGGAGTGAGCCACCACCGAAAAATACTAGAAATGGTATCACCATGAGGGCACATGCTCAGGTATGGATTTACCCAGGAGTGTCTTTGGGCCATCCTCTGATCACACCTAGGTTGCACATGGTGTACATATTGGGCCAGGGTGCCTACTCTACTGGATGCTTTTGGGGAGAGGGGCTTTAGCTTCTTTGTGGGAAGGCTTGTTACTTCTTTGGGGGAAGATTTGTGCTTCTTTGGAGGAAGGCTTGTTGCTCCTTTGTAGGAAGACTTGCTCGTTTGTAATGAGGCTTGTTGCTTCTTTGTAGGAAGACTTGTGCTCGTTTGTAATGAGGCTTGTTGCTTCTTTGTAGGAAGACTTGTGCTCGTTTGTAATGAGGCTTGTTGCTTCTTTGTAGGAAGACTTGTGCTCGTTTGTAATGAGGCTTGTTGCTTCTTTGTAGGAAGACTTGTGCTCGTTTGTAATGAGGCTTGTTGCTTCTTTGTAGGAAGACTTGTGCTCGTTTGTAATGAGGCTTGTTGCTTCTTTGGAGGAAGACTTGTGCTCTTTTGGAGAGAGGCTTGTGCTCCTTTGGGAGGAGACTTGGTGTTTATTATGATGATGACTTTTTGGTGGGGGCATGCTGTGTGTGAAGGGTCGTACGATGGTATGATTGCAAGGTGGCATGGTCTCTTCAGGTGGGTATTGACAGCAAGTTGGTGATCTAGATTTTGGGTGTTGGCATGGTCACCTGGTCGCATGGTTGCATGGTTGAGAAATCGTCTCATGTGGGTCCTGGCGGCAGGTTGGTGATCTGAGTTCGCTGCATTGCCCTGATCGCATGGTCGCGTTAGGTTGGAATTGGTAGCAAGGCGGTGTTCTATATTCGCAGAGCCGCTAGTATGGATCTTACCCTGCTTCGGCTTTTCTTGTTTCGACTCTCCTTGCTTATGCAATTCTTGTGCGGCACGGGGGCTAATTTTGTACATGATTGGGCAAGTTGTGTCGCGCTTGAGCTGTTCGAGTGATGAGGCCTTAGTATTTGTGGTAGTTGCCAGGAGTCGTTTATGACGATCGGTCTGCGGGTCCGCGTTCAGAAGGGTAATGTGACGCTCGGTGGGAAGGTCCGCGTTCGAAAAAGCAGGTAGCTGTCCTGGGTACCTGCATGGAGGGGGAAAGTGTTCGTTAGTAGGTTTCTCGATTGCATGGAGCCTTCGCTCCTGGCAGCGACCATCAAGAATGCACCAGGGATACGCGCTTTGCATCCCCCCCTGTTGGGAAGTCCAGGGAGAGGCGCATTCTGTCCGGAAATTCATACTTCCGACTGCCCAGAGGTGCAGCCGACCAAAATAACCGCATATCACCCTGCGATCACAGCGATTGCTGCGACTCGCGTCAGATGTTGAAGACAGCCACTTCGATAGCAGCATCGCCTCTGCGGAAGCATGAGCTCCTGTTTGGTTGCAGTTTCGGGGAGAGTTGACCAAAACTGCACGAAACAGAGAGCAGGTGGTATCATTCGGTAGCGCAGACGCAGGAGGATGCGAATGCGCTACGCGAATGCTAAGAAGGAGAATGAGTAGCGAGAAGGTAACATGGGAAATTCGAATGGTGTAGTCCCTAGCATCCAGACTTTCAGAAGCCGGACTGGTGTGACACCGCCTTCTAGTTATTACGAATGCTTAAATGTACTCACAAAGCCTTCATATCGTGACAAAAAGCATCAAATGTCCGATTTTGTGCTATAATTACACATTTTTTGCCTGGTCTTATCGTACTTTGTACCGCACTTTATTTGTGGTCCATACATCCGACGGGGGTCTTCCAACAATACAAATGAAATGCACGAGCCCTTACCTTGCGATTGACTATTTGACTGACAGTGTCCAATTCCCATGTCGTTCAAAAGTTAACGTTTCTCAAGCGCAGATTTGTGATGGTCCATTGCTGGGTATGCGTTGGGCTGTTGGCCATAGTTGTTCTTTTCAGCAACGAGCAGCAGCTTCTAGAGCCAGCCCCTGGGGTTAGCCTCAAGAGGAACTTTCCCGTCCGCATGCATGGTACATACTGGAGAATGGCTACTACCAGGAGTACCAGGGTTTTTGTTCGCGCTCTCTGCTACCGCGTTTGAGCTTGGACTAGCGCATGACTGCACGGAGGGAAGTCCTCTATCTCTTCCAAGGCAGGTTTGGGATTTGGGAACCTTGCAAGGGCTCGAGCCACAGACCTGTCTGGGTGCATTGTAATAAACCATGCAGCCAGAGCCCGAGTCCAGCATCTGTCTCCTATCACCATCGAGAACCGCGCTTGGATCCAGATGTCACAGATCTGGAGGGGAGGGAGTCACCCGGCTTGGACTCTTGAGGCTTGGGTCGGCTTCTTGGCGTTCTTGGAGGGAGCAGGCTTCCTGCCGCCGGTTTCCATGCGCGCGCATGGTATTCGAACTCGAAAAGCTGGTAAAGATCAAGGCTTAGGCAGCTTGGGGCACCAAAATTTTAGTGCCCCTGGTGACTGTGCACTTGATTAAATACCGGGCAGGACAGTACTGCTAGAAACACTGGCGGTGATTACTCCTGGTTTTGCCCGGGGGTATACGGATATTTGAAATATGAAGGCGTCCTGCGGAATCCTGCGTCGAGCGTCTGAATACTCCATTTCTCCCACTACTGTGTGGGAAATGCGGCTTTCATTTATAATTACATTGGTATTTACAGTGGTATTTCGATCGCCGCATCCAACAGGTGAGACACCAATATCTAGCTGTTAATGTATATTTATATCAAGGTTACACGTATAGTTATATTTGTATGTATATCCATGTTTACATTTACATTTATATGTCTATCCATGTTTATTACTCATACCAACATACAATCATGTCGCTACTATGCCTCCCAACATCTTGCACATACCCTTTTTAACATATGGCCTTAGATCATTGATGATGGTGATGATGATTATGGTGGTGTGGGTGGTGATTATGGTGGTGGTGGTGGTGGTGATGATTATGGTGGTGGTGGTGGTGGTGGTGGATGATTGTGGTGGTGGTGATGATGATGATTGTAGTTGTGGTATTGGTGATGATTATGAATTTATGATAGTGGTGGTGGTGGTGGTTATGAGTATGGTGATGGTGGTGGTGGTGGATGATTGTGGTGGTGGTGGTGGTGATGATGATGATTGTAGTTGTGGTATTGGTGATGATTATGAATTTATGATAGTGGTGGTGGTGGTGGTTATGAGTATGGTGATGGTGGTGGTGGTGGATGATTGTGGTGGTGGTGGTGGTGATGATGATTGTGGTGGTGGTAGTGATGATTATTATGGTGGTGGTGGTGGTGGTGATGATTATGGTGGTGGTGATGATTATGGTGGTGGTGGTGGTGGTGGTGGTGATTTATGGTGGTGATGAGTATGGTGATGGTGGTGGTGGTGATGATTATAGTGGTGGTGGTGATGATGAGGATGATGATGATTACATTTTTACTGCTTCCCTCCTGGCTTTCCAAACGTGCCCGCGGCTTGTCGGAGTCAATGGGGGGCTTATGAACATCATGAGGATCATCTTACCCCTTGCACTCTTTGCAGCCTGTTGTTGCCTTCTACCACCTAGCACCCGCCAAATTGTACATATAAATGTTTTGCCAATATAGATGTAAAATCTTGAGTCGATAAACAATCCATAATTGAAGTTATAATAATTTTCTTGTAATAATACCCAAATTGATGTTGTGGACCTCATGAAATATTAAAGAATCGTCTTACCCCGTTCACTCTTTGCAGCCTACTGTTGCCTTCTACCAGCAAGTGCCCGCCAAATTGTGCAGCACCAATATAAATGTAAAATCTAGAGTCGAGAAACAATCCATAATTTAAGTTGGAATCAATTATCCTGTAATAATTTAAAATTGATGTTTCTGGACCTCATAAAATCTGGAAGGATCGTCTTACCCCGATCACTCTCTGCCTTCTGCTGTTGCCTTCTTCCAGCACGTACCCAACAATTGTTTGGCATAGCCAATATACATTTAAAATGAGGGTCGATAAAATCAGGTCCCCAAAACAAATCCATACTTCAAATAAATAAATAATCTTAAATGATATCAAAATGTGTATTTATGGACCTCCCAGAACTCCCAGAACCCTCCTAAACCCTAAACCCTAAACATCTTTCACCATCATGTTTCCCCGTTCACTCTCTGCAGGCTGCTGTTGCCTTCTACCAGAAAGTGCCCACCAAATTGTACATTGCCAATGTAAATATAAAATATAGAGTCAATTAACATCCATAATTGAAGTTAGAATCATTTATCTTATTATAATATCAAAATGTGTATTTATGGACCTCATAAAATCTGTCACCATCGTTTTCACCCGTTCACTCTATGCAGGCTGCTGTTGCCTTCTACCAGAAAGTGCCCACCAAGTTGTTTGACATCAACTGCCAACAAGACTTTGAGGGATGGAAGTTGCCTGCATAAGCAACACTGCAAATGTTGGGGGTCCTCGGCGGGGGGCCATCAAAACGTATTTGGGGAGGCGCAAGCTGTTAATCGTTTCCGATTTGGTCGTAGGCCCCGAAACCGTTGAAAAAGTGGGGGAAAGTGAAAAAATATGGGGTCCTCGGCACCCTTTTCTGCATCTCTGTGGCTCACACCCCTTAGCTTTTCTTTTCGGCTACAAGAAGCAGCTTCTGGGCAGCTTCATGAGCCAGCCACTGGGCTAAGACCCAAGAATTCATGAGTGCTGGAAAGCTAAATACGTCAGTCTCCAGTTGCACTAAGTTGCAATAGGATTAGCTGGGTAGCAAGCCAGGGGAGCTGCTTAGAAGCTGCTGCTCGTTCCTGAAATGAAAAGCTATGCGCACTCACCCACCCATAATGCACCCTTTCAATATAAAGAATGTCTCGGTGTCGCTGGTTTGAGTTCGGAGACCTGCCTCCTGGGGTTAAATCTTTTCACATCTAAAAAAGTGCTGAAGGCAGGCCGAAGACCGCCCAAAGTATTACTGGAAAAGTGCTTCGCGATCGACCCTCCATGGGTTAGCACTGTGTTTACACTAGTTTAACAGTGGTTTGTGTACCTGTAATTAGTACAGGTACACAAACCACTGTTAGAGTGTATGTTACAGTCCAGGGGTAGGCCAAATAGGCTAAGGGACTTGCACAACCGTGACATGAAGGGCTTAAAAGAATAGCATTGATGAACTGAACCCCAAACAATCGTTTTACATATGGGAGCACTGAGTTCGTGCTATAGTGCTTATTTAATGATACAATTATAATAATAAGCCGCCAGGAGGTCTCTGTGTTTAAAATGTAGTTGGAAAAGAGGGACAAACCTGACTGTAAGGGATTTGCATTTGATTGGAGTGTTACATGGTTTTGCATGATGCTCTAGATGATAAGACGAGAAGGGCAAGGAATGCTTGGAAATTCAAGACGATAGGAAGGAGCGAGCTGGAAATATCCCAATTTCGTAGTTCTGACAGTCTACACAATTATTCGCACATCAATCCCCCCACACCCTCTTCAGGATTTGCGAAATTTCCGCAATCACGCCTAAAGACGTGATTGCCGTGGAGCTCGTACCTCGCTCCCGTTGAATTGATTTTTCTGCCCTACTCCTTCACCCCCTTTTCCCGGCACCTCCTATTTAGACCTTCTAAGGTATGCTTAGGTATGCTTCCTCCTGTGGTCAAAGTTTCTTTTCAACTTCTTCATTTCTCCTCCCTTATTCCTTGCCCACAGCCTAACGCTCCACCTACACACACTTTCCCCCTCTATCACTCCTCTTCAACCTCACACAGCCAAACACTCCCCCCCCCCCCCCCCCCCCACACACACACCTTTTTACCACCATACCCACAATCTCACTCCCCCACCACACCGCCCATAACCCCACACTCACCCCCCTATCACAGCACGTTCTTTCTACAAACCACCACCAACCTTCACATTGCACCCCTCACCCCCACCCCACCACCACAACCCTGGCCAGGGCGTGCGAGTCGCCTAGACCGGTCTGGGCCAGTAAATCCCCTCCAAACACACACACTCACACCTTCCCTCTTCACCACCTAAACCACACTCACTCCCCCACCACATCACACATAACCACACACTCTCCCCCCATCACCACACGTTCTTACAACTTACCACCCACCCATACCTTCACAACACACCCCTCACTCCCCCACCACATCACACACAACCACCTGGTCTGGGCGTGAAATTCGCCCAAATAGACCGGTTTGGGCGCGAAAATCGCCCAGACCATAGTTCCACTGGAGATTGCTCTTTTCCTGGCTTGCCGAGGTTTACCTTAGCGGTTAGGGGGCGGCGTTAGATCGCAGGACACGCAGGCTGAGTTACAAATGTGGTGTGTTCTACATCCCTTGTGATCTACAGTACCCTTGCTGTATCGACCCTACTTGCGAGAGTAGGAAGGGGGTGGTGAGGTTCGATTCCTCAGTATTTTGGCGTCCTGGCCCTAAGCAAACCTTGTAGGGAAGTACTGTCGGATTTCTGCCCTCGGGTGGTTCTCTAGTTATGTCTCCTTGATTCCGCCTCTAACGACCATGGCAGGGAGCTTGTCTGCCGTGGTCAACAGGGGTAGTGGTGAATGTTCGTTTGGTCGTGGGTTGGTATCTCTCAAAATCCACATACCCACAAAAAAACATCGAACCATGAGCTGAACGGGCCTACTGCTCCCCCATAAGGGCAGAGGGAAAGGTGCTGAAAGGAGCTGAAAGAAGGCCACAGGATATAAGGCTGAGGGAAAGGTGTTGACCTGGCGTTTTTGCAAAAACCGAGCCTCGACCCAAAGAAAAGGTATAGGCAGATGCGTTTCCTTGAGCGCTTTAAGACGAGCACAAGAACACAGAAACGTATGGAGGAAAGAGTGAGAAAAAGGCTGTCGAAATTGAGGTCGGCCAGAGGAGTGAAAAGTCGCCAGGTGCATACCGCACGCCCCGCAACGAATTGAAGGAGGTTGCGAAGCTCAAGAAGCTGCGCCAAAGATGCGGAAGCCGAAAAAGATCGGATTTGAGAAAGTTGGAGGTGCCGAAAGGTGCTGAAAGAAGGTTAGGTAGTGCTCACCTGCTTCGCCCCAGCTTGCGCTGATAGCTTCTTCATGTCCTTCGGCTACATTTTCATCTCGAATTGAGGGTTGACTTGCGACAACCACACACACACCCCTATTGACCACCATCCCCACAAGCTCAACATCCCCACACACGCCATAACAATCACATCACCCACCTTATAAACAAACACACGTTCTTACTACAAACACACCACCAACCTTCAATCACACCCTCATCCCTCCCAGGACTAACAGACCTAACCCCGACCCAACACCACAACCCTGGCCAGGGGTGGCGGGGGTGGAGTCGCCTAGACCGGTCTGGGCCAGTAAATCCGATCCAGAACACCACGCACTCACACTTCCCTCTTCACCACCTAAAACCACTCACGCCCACCCAATCAACATAACACACACTATCCCCCCATCACCACAGTTTTACAACTTACAACCCACCCATATCTTCACAACACACCCCTCACTCCCCACCACTCACACACAAACCACCGTGGTCTGGGCGGAATTCGCGACCAAGTGGACCGGTCGGCGGAGGAAAAATCGCCCAGACCATAGGTTCCATGGAAGATGTGATTTACCTGGCTTGCCGAGGTTTACCTTAGCGGGTTAGGGGCGGGCGTAAGATCGCGGACACGCAGCCTGAGTACAAATGTGCGGGTGTTACAGCCCATGTGATCTACAGTACCCTTGCTGTACGACCCTACTTGCGAGAGTTGGAACGGGATTGGTGAGGTGTGAGATTTCCTCAGTATTATTGGCGTCCTGGCCTAGCCAAACTTTCGGGAAGTACTTGTCGGGTTTGTGCCTCGTTGGTGGTTCTCTAGTTATGTCTCCTTGAGATCCGCGCTCTAACGACCATGGAATGGGAGCGTCTGCGTAGGTCCAGGAGGTAGTGTTGAAGGTTTCGTTTGTTCGGTGGTTAGATACGTGTCTCCCCCCCAACCTTAAATGCGGCCCTACTTGTTGAGTCTTGTTTTTTGTTTTTTTTTTTTTTTTTTTTTTTCTACGGGTAGTGCAGCCAACCCATTCCAGAAATTGGAATCCTCTGTGCAGTGAGTTGCTTAGTGTGGAGACCACGTCACTGGGGTGGAAAAAGTTCCTTTACACACACTAAAAAAAAAAAAAAAATCCCTGAGGAAGTTGAAGCACTAACAGCTGTTTAAACCAGTGAAGGCGTGGTTAAGAGGGTAAGGTCACACTGCTCTTGCCTTTTGGCGATTTAGCTTTGCTTTGGTCCGATGTGGTTACGGCCGATTTTGGTGGGGACAAAAAGCGGACCAAGGGAACAGCAAAAGCTAAATCGAAAGCAAAATATGGTCTTGAGACAAGTCTATTGATTCCGATTTGCTCCTCGATTTGCTTTTGGCAGGTACGTTAAATTGCACAGTGTAGTAACTGTTGTTTTTTCAAGTCTAAAAGTGTAATGTTTGGGAACTGATGACAACTTTTTTGGACAGCCCCAAGTGCCGATGACCTGTTCAAAAAGTGCGTGTCAAAACAGCAGGGGATGTGCTGTTGCTTTAATATGAGTGGTCTAGGCCTGAGAATCCAGGAGTTACTATGGCCATGCCCACAGGCTCACCGCCTCGACATATGATGGGTGGAGCAAGCCGTTATTTGTGGCGTGGTCCTTAAGTGACAGAGCAGTCATGTGAAGGTTAGGAGGTGGGACAACCCTACACCTGCCCAGTCACTTCAACTATGCTTTGATCGTAAGAAAGGGCGGAGTGTTGCGTGTTGAATTCGGTAGAATGAAGGGTTCGATTTAGGCTAACTGTACAGTACAGTCTTCGAGACCCTGTCACTGTTTTTAATTTTTTCGTTTTCCATGATCCCGGTTTCTCGGCTATGCAGTATGCTGGCATTGCTGTGCTTGCACAAAAAAGATCTCAAAAACTTCTTGGAGGCAGGCCTTCAATTCTCCTCAACATGCCGATGGACACTGTTGTTACCTTTGATATAACACAGGCAATTGGATACTCGGTACCATGGGGGCATCTGGTCACAAGAGGGAACTTGCTAGCCTCCTCATGGAGAAGGTGCTCGGGTTGAGCCCGTAACCTCACACACGCACAGTTGGGAAAACTTGTTTTCATGGCCCACTCGGACTTTGAGGGGTATGCAGGACACCATACCTCGTCTGACCTAGAAATCTACCTAGAAACTATGCTGCCAGCCACGTTTCTAGGAGTTAATCAGTGCCAGTCCAGGGGTCAGAACCTATGACAATGGATGTAAGTGGTGACAGTCCCGGGGGTAAGCCCAATAGGTGACGACTGCCCAAACCGTGACCAAGAAGTGCTGAAAGCAAAAGCGTGGAAAGAGTCGCAGAGGCAGTTGTGACAGACCCACGCCTAATGATCATGTGCAGCCCAATGCTGAAGAGACACCCATAGCGAGAGAGAGTGGCTGATTTCGTATTTTATATCAATAAAGTAGTAAACATGTTCTTCTCATGAAGCTATTAGGGCCACATATCAACCCACAATATCAGCTTGCAGACTCGTTTTACGAACACACCCTTTTGCAAAAATTTGACGATGCTAGAAGCAACAATAGATTAAGAATTGGATAGAAAATGGTATGAGGTGAAACAACGAAGATAGAAAAGGATAAACAACCGAAACAATGTAAGTTCCAGAAAAAAAAACCGACAAAAAGCAAAAATCGAGGCCAATACCCCCCCCCCCCCTGATTTTGCTTTTGCTCGATTTAGCTTTTGCTTTTGGTCCGATTTGGTCCTGACCAAAATCCGATTCTGGTCAATGTTGTAGTTGTGACACTAAGATTTTGGTGATAGCAAAATCGCAAATCGACAAATCGGACCAAAATCGGCCGGACCAAAAGCAGTGTGACCTACCCCTAAGGGGTAGACCAGATTTTGCTTTCGATTTAGCTTTTGGTCCGCTTTTGGTCGCTTTTGGTCCCCACCAAAATCGGGCCAATCGGACCAAAAGCAAAAGCTAATGGACCAAAAGCAAGATGCAGTGTGACCAACTACCCCTAACCCCTAAGCGGGGGGGCGGTTAAATCGCTATTTTTGGCGCTACAACCGGTGGTTTGGTCGGAAACACAAAAGTTTAGATCCCCGGTTAAAGACCACCGCCCCGTTTAGTGTCAAGCGGCGCTCCCCCCTCCCCCCCCCCCCCCCCCCCCCCCCCCAGCCGTTAAAGGAACGTTAAGGGGCGGTTAAAATTGGTTGTTGATTAGATCTGGTGACGTCCCGAGTTGGCGCCGCGCCTCTTACAACTCACAACGCTCTTTGGATCCCCCGCCTCCTTTTCTTCTTTCTCGGCACCTCACAGCATGATAGCACAGTCTTTCACCTAATTGGATTCGCAGCGCAGGGCACCGTCCCTGCGCACGCCATTATGGGACTGATCCACTTTAGGCAAACCACAGCGGCAAGAAGCGGACTAAAACGCTTGAAATCAGCGTTGAAATCGACGAGGAAGTGCTCACAGAGCGCATTTGGCCAGGTATCAACTTGTGGATAAACAAACACTTACACTCCGGAGAGTGGACTTTGTGAGTGCAGCAGACGCCAATCTATAAATTGCGGAGACAGAATAAGTTACAGCACAGGCAGACCCATTATAAGGGTGCACCATGGAGGAAAGGGGGCGTGTAGCCTGGAACCTGATCAGGGTACGGCCTAGACCAAAGCGCACTGTCAGAAGAACCTCGATGACGCCGTGCAACAGGCATCTGACATAGTACTGTGTCTTTTCTACTTTATAAGCAAGACAGAAGCCCTGGACTGCTTAGAGGGCAAACCGTAATTTATCATCCCCCCCTTTTTTCTTCCTTCTTGTGACTTTCTCATTATGTAGCCTCTTACTTCCGCCAACTGTACGTGGTTGATATCATGGGTCCGGCTCTAAGGGTTTCAATTACCTACGCCACCAAAAGCGGTGGTTGGGAGTTTTGGTTTGTTTGTCCTCGCAACAGCCCTTCTGATCAATGCCTGTATGGCACTCGTTTCTATTAGTATACGCTGACAAAGTCGAAAGATGTCGGCTAGTTGCTCCCAAAGACTTATGCATTTCCTTCCTACGGTTTCGAATGTGGGCTATCGCAGAATTCCCACATTCCTACGGTTAATTTTGTATCCTCTGCCATGCCTATACTATCTATAAACACTTCGTAGCGGAGGCTAACATCAATTATAAAAAAGGCACTCACTAAACATATGCAATTTCATCCTCAGGTTTATATTGAACCCACACATTTGCCAGTGTCTCATTGAGCGAGGGATGTGTGGCTTCTACCTCCACCACCCTCATTCTTTCTGTTTCACAGGCCATGGGAACACCATTTATTCCGACCCCTATAAGTCAGTCTAGGAGGTGCTGAGGAATAGGTCACCACACCTAGAGGCCAATGTTAAACCTACGTATAGTAACCAGCAGCCCTAAAAAAATGAACCTGGGGGGTTGACTGTAAATCACCTCCCAGCCAACTCATATCACAAACTAGACCCGTGTTCAAGATCATCACTTGCGCTATCGGCAACGGCTACGTCATCACAGTGACTATAAGGCAATGGACCTGATCCAGTAACCACTGAACGAAGGCCTGTCTAAATCCTAAAGCTTCACCGCTAAAACGTGGCACAGAGGAGGGTCTGGCGACCCCCTGAGATTCGGCTAAGATTATAGTTGGATATCCAACTCCCCCCCGCCCTAAAACTTCACACACCAATACAGCAAGATCAGGCCCTGGTCTAGAATGCAACAATGATCATCCCAGCCAGGCCAGCCAACAACAATTGGGGTTGTTAAAGGGCGTAGGGAATTACCGGTAACACATAACATATCACCGTTTGATGACAGGAGGGATGCAAGCGGGCACGGGGACCCATACTAATGGGAGAACCCAGAAGACAGTTTAGAACTGAACTGGAGATAGAGAGTACATCACTACTCACTACTAACTGGCGCAACATTGGAAACCCAAATATAATAACCCTACTCACCAGGGAATACCCAACCAGTCTACCAAATAATGCCTTTCTAACTAGCTTGTTGCGTGACTGCCCAATACTAAGATTACATAGCAAGGGCAACCAAACAAACGCAACAACGACACATCAGGTGCAACCCCAAAGAAAAGCTCCGAAGGAGTCTTGTCTCCCTAGATGAACACGCGATTGCAAAGATAACACACTAGCACCATGCTGAGCAGTGTCATCATCTACAACTCATGCATCGAGATCAACCATGCCTCTATACCACTTAACTAAAAATTCCTAAGCCCTATCAGAACTCAAACACTTGAACCCAAACTCACGTAGCGAAGGCATACACCTAAGGGGGGAACCAGGGGCACGGGAAGACAAAGTAGTAACTTCTGACGAACCACGGAACGCACCCAGGGGTCACAAGGAGCCTAAGAGAGAAAAATATCCACCAAGATATCATGCCGCTGGACTAGGGCCAGGACGGCGTCCACTGCGGCCTGTAGCATGGCGAAGTCCGGCGCTGCGAGACCTGGGATCACAGAAGGTGGGGAAGCGTTAGGTCGAAGTCGAGATTTGAGGTATGGGAAAAAAAGGAGACGAGAATGACAGTGCAGCAAGTCGCACCTGGTGCAGAAAATCGCACCAATGGCAGAAAATCGCAAATCGCAAGGGCAGAATTCGAACATTTATCGCTAGGATGCGAAGAGCAGAGCCGAGGCATGTAAAGGTCCTAATATCCCGCCGTCGATGATCAGTCAATCCCAAGTCCCCCCCTCTATCGCTCGACTCACCCGGTTGGGGGGAAGAGGGAGCAGCACCCGTAGTGGTGCTGACCATACCCCCCTGCTCCTACCACCTCCAGAATCTCCAGGTCCAGACGCGTAGGTCGTCCTCCTCTGGCGAATCCTACGGCAGTGCCGGCGATCCGCCAGTTTGATCGAAAATTTCTCCAGAAGGTAGCACAGAGCCACTAGAGCGCAAGCTCATGCCAGGAGCCGACCGTCGGCTGGGCAGAGCAAAGGGGGCAAGACGACGTAGACATCAGCAGGGAGCTTGGTCGGCTTGGCAACCTCCGGTATGCAGGCAGAGCCTCAAACACCGGGAGAAAGGTTAGCGACGTCAAGGACGCGAGCAGACGAAGACGGGGTATCTCCACCGATGTCCAGGCTAGTCGCCGACTTGAGTCTGCACGTCACAGTCATCTACGACAGACGGGAGGAGGCGACAGACGGCAGGGGAGGAAAAGGAAGAGAAGATGGAGGAATGACCGGGGGGGTTACTTCCACGATGGCGGAAGGACTCTCATGACCGCTAGCAGAGGCAGCTGGTGCACAAACGTCTAGCCAATCATCAAGAGGAGCCGTTCCTCCGTTGGAAGGATTGGTCGCAGCCATCGCTGAGAATGATACTGCGCATCCCGCGCGTCCAGGAAAGACCATCCATGTCATGGAGTTTCTCAAAATGGCGGGAGGTCCTCGCGGAAGTTGCATCGCAAAGCAGTGGTAGTAAATGAAGGGCCGTATAACCTATCAGCTTGGATAACACTCCGGAGAGTGGACTTTGTGTGTGCAGCACGCCAATCTATAAATGCGGAGACGAGAATAAGTTACAAGCACAGGAGACCCATTAAGGGGCACCAGTGGAGGAAAGGGGGCGGTAGCCTGGAACCTGATCAGGGTACAGGCTAGACAGCGCGTGTTAGAAGAACCGATGACGCAGTCAACAGGAAGCTGACATAGTACTGTCAGGACCGATAGTTCTAAGGGAGTACACAAGGAGTCACCAAGACATAAAACAAGCGAGAGCACCGCTATTCATGCTTATACAAATGAAAACACCGCGTCTACAGTCCGCAACCCCGAGTTCCGTACGCGAAGAAGTGCTCTCCGGGGCAAGCTTTCGACAGCAGGTTGGTTCCCAAAGTGCATCATTTTGCCGCAGGTATAGCAACTCCCAAGGAAGTTGAGAAGCGAAGTTGCTCTTCGACCATTGGAGTTCCTTTGCAGATATTGAACTTGCTTTCAGACTAGCCAAATTGCTTTGCGTCTATTGGACGTGCGAGGCTTTGCATGTACTGGTGTTGCGACTATTCAACTTGCTGTGCGACTTTCGAAATCCGCAGCCCCTTACGCGAATAAGTGCCCTCAGAGAAATTAACACGGGTCGATTCCATGCGAAAGAAGTCGGTTCAACCGTTTCTTGGGAAATGTGAAGATTTGAAGACGTGAAGATGTGAAGATGTGAAAAACAGCACGATATCGCGCAAGTATCGCACATGTCTGTCCCCCTAAGGGGGGGCCGACCAACTTAGATTTTGAAGCGCCCTTGAACAGCCCTGACTGGCACCACCGGTAGTCCTCGTTTGATATGCGGAGATAAAAAAGAGCATGATCAGCTACCTTGGTCCATCACCGATTGCATGAAATGATTGGATCACATCAATGGTGTCGCTAGCTTGTGCCGGGAGACCGACCTCCTGGATTGATCGTCCTTCATCAACAGTTCACACGTCTAAAAACGGCATCTGGATGAGCAAAATGTTTTGACTGCTGTAGATACTTCCGAAGGCGGTGGGCAGCCTTAAGAGCTGGAGGCATAGTAAGTTCAAGGTTTGGCCACTCTTGGCATCGTCACATTAAATAAATACATAAATAGTACGTCTTGTTACGAGGCGTGAGGTTGAGGGGGCCAGTCCGTTTGCTTTCACTGGGGGCAACCACCAACCCGGCACCTTTTTATTTGTAGCATTGTTTTCCTGTACACATGAGGAGAGCTACAGGCCTGGTAGGCAGTTGGGCACTGGCACAGTAAGTAGCTCTCTGGTTTTCATGGATGCCGCATCGCTCGATACACTTGGTGTGCACTGTGCAGCTCTATTACATGAACTGCAACACTACAGCGAGGTGCGATTAAGCCACCTGAACTACTGTAATCCCTGACGGACAAGTCTTTCAACTGTCTAATCCGCTTCGACTGCTCCATTGCTCCTCGGTTTCCGTGGGTATCGCACGGGGTGACTTGGAATTGGAAGGCGGTGGGCAGCCCAGACTCCCAGAGTTGGTTGAAAAGCCATGTAACAATCCAATCCAATCCCCTTAACGATAGACTGTTTCTTTTCAGCTACGAGCAGCAACTTCTAGGCAGCTCCCTGGGATCTCTCTTCATCCAAACCTTAAGCAACCTAGGCACTTGTAAGCTGAACTCTTCAGCTTTCCAGTACTCCTGGAATATTTGAGTTTGTACCTGAGGCAGTCTCGGGGATCTACCTCGAAGCAAGTGCTGGTAGACGAAAATAAAAACAGTTCTTGACGGCTTATAATGAGACCTATCCGGGTTACTAGGGTAACTGCAGTTCAGTGAAAAGCGTCAAAATGTAAAACGAGCCATGCCCTGAGTATCTCAATACGAGTGCATACACTTGATCTTGCAGGACCTTGTCAATTCGTTGAACTGTCGGTGTAGTGACCTGGACATGTCTATCCATAATCGGTCTGAGTCCAAACCCTGTAACACTCCCTGGTTCCATGGCTATCCCACCAAGTTTAAATATTGTATTATACAGAAGTTTAGACGCCGAATTGCCGGTGTAGAGAACCTGGGAACAATTCTTCTTGCACGACTTCGAAGGATAAGGGTTCCAGGTTGTTCTAAGCCCTCTGAGAATTCTCATGACACACTCCCCCCCCCCCCCCCCCCCCCCCTAAAAAGACACGCCCAGGTCAAAATGTGTGTGAAAACACACACGTCTCTGTCAAAATGTGCGTGGCCGAGACATACATAACAACACATCAAATGTGAGTGGCAAAAACGCACATTAGGGGCTGGGATGTGCGTGCAACGTTTGCAAGGGGGTCTGGGATGTGCGTGAAATCACACATATCCCAGTTACATTATTACGTAGTGTGTGATTTCACACACTAACCCCCTGGAGTGTGCGTGATTGACTGATTTGGAACTTGGTCATACAAACACATACCTTCTGAGCTACACTGCTAACAACTAGTGCATCTGATCACGCGGCTCTGGTCACATGGATATATCTGATGACATGGATATACCTGGTGTCCTCGTTACATGGATACACCTGGTCACATGGATACACCTCGTTAAAAGGGTATCTCTGGTTACAAGGATAGACCTGGTCACATCGATATATCTAATTAAATGGATATATCTGGTTACATGGATATACCTAGTTACATGGGTAGACCTGGCCGCATGGATATATCCGCCCACATGGAAATTTTTGGTTACAAAGGATAGACCTGGCCACACGCATATATCTGGTTAAATAGATATTTCTGCCCACATGGATAGATCTGGTAACATGGATATACCTGGTCACACGGATATACCTAGTCACACGGATATACCTGGTCACATATCTATGGACACATGGATATATCTGGCCATATCTATGGACACATGGATATATCTGGTCACATATCTATGGACACATGGATACATCTGGTTACATTGAAATTGAAATTGTTACATCCGTGTAGAACCGTTACTCACAGGACGTGAAGTTAAGGACACCATAGCGTAAGCCGGAGCTAGCTATAGTCACCGTAGGGCCATCTCAGTAAAAAGAATTACCACCGATGCCTGACCGGCAGGCACCGTAGCCACATCATGCCAGTGCAGCTTAATACGGGGTTTTTCACCCCGGTTGGGAAGCACCGACACAATGCAGCTGGCAAGACAAAACCTGAGAGGGGGGACGGTCTGTGTGCTAGTCCACGGGTATCGACCCGGGGTGTGCTTCCATAAAACGTCTGCACTGTAAAATACTCTGAAAGCTAGTGATGGTGTGGGAGTGGACTGTGTCCGCCAGTTTGAGGGCCACATGATCTCTGAAGTCCAAGAGTGGTCATAGAAGTCAAAAAAGAGGTTGGAATAGTACCAGTTGTTCCAACGGTGATAACTTCATAGTGAACGAGGTATCCAGCCGATCTAAGGCCATTTACAAATTCAACATGCTGGGCGTGTTTAGTGATAAACTTAGTAGCATGGTTGGTATCAGAGCAGTATCCAAGCTCAAGAACCCAGAGTTCTTTATCAGACATACAGGTAGGAGAGTCTATGTCAGGTAGGACGGCAAGATCAGGTCTCATTCTCTTCCAGTCCGCTACAGTAATAGTGGAGGGGCGTAACCAGTCAGGGAGACGTTTGCCCAGGACCCCCCTGGGGAGGTCCTCTTCCTTGCCAGCGTCCATAATCATTCTGCGGGATCCCAGGGCTCCGGTGCAAATGGCCTTGTGGATGAGTCGCACTGCGGCGTCAGGTCTCTTGATATAGAGCCCCTTGAAAGTCAGGTGTGTGCAGCCCGCCAGGATGTGGCCCGCTCCGTCCTCACAGGTGTGGCAAATGGGGCATAGGGAGTTCGTGGGTGGGTGGGTGAGTGCTTGTAATATAAGGGAGTTTCCAGCGGAATGCAAGTTTACGGTTCCACAGTCTACCCCAGCGGGCTTTAAGGATGTGGAATTTAGTTTTATGTTGGATAAGGGTTGAGGTCCAAAATTTGTTACTTGCATGAGGAAGTTGGTGGGGAGTGTTATCAGCCCAGGTGGTTGCATAAATCCCTTTAAGAGGGTGTTGGCCAAGGTGGCAGCTAGTGGGCAGGTTAGAGGTGATACCTTGTGTAAGGTTAGGTGCTAGGATGCGTGGGGGAATATCTCCCATGGGTGTGCGAGGAGGTTGAACTGTGGGCCAGTAGACATTGTGGCGGGGGATTTCCCCAGTGTTGTCAGTAAAATTGGTGGAGGCAGGGTGCTCAGCTGCCTTGCGTGCCAGAATGTCTGCCCTGTCATTTCCAAGGATACCTGTGTGGGAACGGACTTTACAAAGAGTGGTGTGTGAGCCATGCAGGATGCGTTGAATGAGGTGTTTTTGAATTGATTGCAGAAGTTCAGTATGAATGGAACGGGTTGTTGTGGTAGGGTCATGAATCATTTTTTTAATAAGTTGAAGAGAGCAGAGGCTGTCTGTATGGAGTGTAAGGGATTTGTCGTAGTCAATGTTGAGAAGGGCTTGGTGGATGGCTACCAGTTCTGCCCTGTTGTTAGTTTTGGTGGCCCTATTCCCCCAGGGTTGATGGTGTAGCTTTGTCCTGCAGCCGGGACATATGTGTGGGCTTCCTTGGACTTTGGCGTATGCTGGTTTGTCCCCAAGTTCCACAACAAGGTTGAGCACGCATTTGAGATTGGGATTTCCCAATTTAATGGTGGAGTAATGGAAGGTAAGAGATGTGCTTGTGGTTGATGGCTGTATCCCAGTGTGTTGTCGGAGTTGATAGGTTCGTTGTGCATGATGGTTGGGAGGGGGCCCTTGAATTGGACACATGGAAGTGAACGAGTTTTTTCGTCGTTGTAGGATCCTTTGCCCCCGCCAGCTTCGATGTGCCGGGGCTTTGTATTGGATCCGTAGGTAGGTGTAGCAGGCGCGCCGTGGTGATTGCGCCTGCTGCTGTCGGGATGTCCTGTGTGGCCTCCCGGATCCTGTCAGGTGTAGGTGGAGTTATTCTATATGCAAAACAGGTAAAAAAATTTCAGAGGTGAAGGAGTGACGGATCCGGATTTGCACCAGTATTTGCGTGCTGCCCATGTGCATAATCACTGCTGGGCAGCCCCAGTCTTGGTGCCGCGTGACTGCCCTTCGGTCCTGCGTGGGCCACCCCCATTGGTTTGCCTCCCTTCCTTTCCAGGTCCCCATGGAATCCGCCTCGTAGCCTTCGTCAGTACAGTGGGCGTGAGGTTGGTAACGACGCCTGGGTGGTGGGTTGGAGGTTCAATAGAAGCAGGAGAGTAAAAACGTTATGTCGGTTGTTTCTGCCAATTGCGAAATACCGGAACCGGGCGCAAGTTGGTCGGTGTTAAGGGGAGTGGGTCAGAGTGTATTGGGGAGGGGCGAAACGTTTGGAGGAGGAAGGTGAAGGAGCGTTGAGGCGTTCAGGGACCGTTTTGTGGTGTTTAGTAAAACTTTGTGTAAGGGTATGAGAGAGATCTGTATTGCTTGAACAAGGTGAGTGTCCGCCGGGGGGTGACCAGGTCATGGTATGAATAGAATGGCCAGGTCATGGGAATGGAGTCATGAGTGATAACAGGGATTGCCTGTGGAGGGAGATGAAGATAGTGTATGGTTAAGTTTGTCAAGAAGTTCTTTGTCATCAGAAATTTTTATGTCAGATTTTTTTAAAATAATTTCCCAAGCTGGCGGGCTCGGGACATATACTTAAGGTATAAGGTCGATTGCGGGATAGAGAGAGAGGATCTAGTAGTGGTCCCATGTGGAAGTTGATTTAATTAAGGAGAGCTCTAGTGAGGATTCCCAGGTGACCTTGGTCGTTCATGGACTGGGTGAGGGCTGTTGCAGTAATCTGGGTGTATTCAGTGAGTAGGGAGGGCCACCCCTAGTCCTGCCTCTTGTTTTAGGGAGGTGGAGTGCTCTTGTCGGAAAAGAATCTGGGAAGGGAGCAACGAGTTTAACTGTTTTTTAATACTGCTCTGTCAATGACGTGATGGTCGGTTAGTGAGAAGGGAGCTACTATCATTGGGGTATTTAATAGCTGCTCTGACAACATTGTGAATAAATTATTCGTAAGCATTGGGTGGGGGTTGCCCTGTTTTTAGCTTTGGTGAGGATACTCAGCCCTTTATTGTGAATGGTTTTCATAGTATGAGTGGAGTTGAGTTTTCCAATTTAAGGTACTGTGAGATTGTGAACCCCCAAGTATTTGTAGGCTTGTCAGAGCGGCTGGTAGGTAGCATAGGAGTTTCCTAGTGGAATTGTATCTAGCCTTTGTTTGAGAGTGTTTTGTGAGTAGGTTGAGAGGGGTGTGATTTGTGGAGTATGCCACTGACCACACATTTGGTTGCGTTAGAGAATGCCCCGACCAGATGCTAAAAGTTTGACTTTAACCACATTGGATGCGAAGGTCCTCTGAGCTGCCGGTTAGGACAGCAGTGTCGTCAGCATACCCCAAGCTGCTGGTGTGGTGTTCATGCTGCTGTTTTGGAGGGTAGGGATGCTGCTCTGTATCCTCGGTCCCCCAGAACGGAGCCATCTGTGTAGGGGTTATAGAAAGATAATGAAGAGTAGGGGGGAGAGAGTATCCCCCTGGATGGTGCCCCTAGTGATGGGGATGGGGGAGCCAGGTGTATTGTTAAGGAGAATATGTGTAGTAGAGTTTGTGTAGATTCCTTTAATAGTGTCTATAGTGTCGTGGGTGTAACCCAGCTGTGCATGATGCAGAGAAGTTTTGGTGATCAATCATGTTAAAAGCAGAGCTAAAGTCGAAGTAGGGCAGCATAGAGGTCCTGGTGGAAGAGGGCAGCGTCCTCAATGTTGTGGAGTAGGTTCAAGAGTTGTCTATAGGTACTTTTGTCTTTTCTGAACCTTCTTGGCAGGCCGCTAAGAATGTGGTTGGTTTCAGAGTAGGGTAGTAATAGTGTTAGTAACAAGGGAGGTGGCCAGAGTTTGGCTACAAGCCTTGTTAAGAAGGCTATATGCCTGTAGTTTATGAGGTAAGCTAATGATCTGATTTTTTTTTAGAAGAGCTGACTGTGTGTGAGTTTTTCCCAGCGTCTGGTGTTTCTTCTTCCTTCTTCCTTCTTCTCCAGATCCATACTAGCTCATGAGTTTTGTTGTTGATGATGATGCATTTCCTGTGGTAGGCACATAAGTACTTCATTATGTTATGCCGTCTGGGCATTGGCTTTGTTGGGTAGAGAGTTTTCCTAATGCAGTCAGCATAGGTGGTTAGTGAAGGAGGAGAGAAGGTTAGGGTGGAGAGAGGCAGGGTTTTGTATGGAGTTTGGCTGGAGTTCCAAGTGGTTTTTTTGGTCTGTGTGTATTTCCCATGGAGGGGGGGTGGCGTGTCGTGGATAGTCTCCTTTGATATGGGTGAGTGGAGGTGACATGATTTTCCTATGTTTAGTCATAACTAACTTGCCAGGAGACCCTGGGTGCTAGTGCTGAGTGTGTGTGTGGATGCGTCCAGTAGAGCAGTGGGTGTGTGGTGTGATTTTCAGGAGAGAAAATATACCTGTGAGTTTGTCGTGCTTGTGTACTGAGGGCGGGCGTCGGAATTTCTTAATGGAGGCGGTTGCTCTCTCCCTCTTTGAGTGCAAACCTGCATGTGACGTAATTCTTTAATACTTTGTTTAATATCAGCAGTTAAGGAGAGACAATAGTCAGAGAGGAGTAAATTTTGAAAGTGCTGTTGTATTTTAATTTTAGTGGTAGGTGAGTATGTGCCTGCCGTGTGAGGTGTGCTTCTAAGTTCCATGTATTGTTGTTGGTCAAGGTGGTTGGAAGCTGTTCGGAGTGCTTTAATGTGTTTAATATGGTAGTTAAGTCTTCTGTAGGTTTTGGCAGTTTGTCTTGGCAGGAAGGTGCCTGGTGTACTAGGCTTGGTAGGGCAGTGTCAGTCATGATGGAGAGAGCTTGGTGAAGAGTGACCATGAGATGATTTGTCATGCTGTTAAGGTCTTCTGGTATGGTGGCTTTGAGTTCTTGTCTAATAGATTGAATGTGTGCAAATGTTTTGTCTTCTCCCAGTAAAGTTTGGTGCTAGTAGTCCAGGCCTTTATATCTATGTTAATGTGTGCTGGGCTTGAATTGATGGAGAAATTGATTAGAGATGGCTTTCTTTAGCTTTGGGCCATGTCTTGTTGCTTTGAGAGGAAGCAGGCAGTAGAGGTGTTGGAATGTGGAGGTGTATGTCAAGGTTGAGGAGGGGGGAAAGAGAGAGGAGGTAATGTGTTGTTTCCAGGGGTCAAGGCTCAGTGTGTCTCCCATTTGGTGTGGCAGTTTCTGTCACCGTGGTTGCAGTTGGTGGGGTTGATGAGAATGATGTCATCTATCCTGCTACTGTAGGAAAGTGTTGGCTGAGTAAGTGTGGGGACGTGGTGACGGGTTTGAATGTGAATTGGATATTTATTAAGGTGTTGATAGTGGGGGCTGGTCCTCCAGGTGCTTGATTGTGTTGCTTCTATCAGTAAGGTAGTAGGCTGCATTCCAGTCTCCCCCTGCAATATAGTGATGAGAGGGGTTTTGGGATATAATGTAGTGAATGTGTTCATAAATTCGGGCTCTTTTGTCAGGGTCATTGCAGGGCATGTAGACGCCTAAAATGTGGGTAGTGTTGTTAATAGTTTGATGAGTGAGATGACCAGCTATGTCAGTGGGGACTTCATGTTTAATTGGACGTGTAGTAAGAGTCTTTTTTATAAGTGTGATAACTCCAGCTGAGCGGGTTACAATGTTGTCTGCATTGGTAGCTTGCTTAATGGTTTTGCTGCTGTGATGAAAGTGGTAGTCAGATAGGTCTTGTTTGATCATATTAATTATACCTGTGTTGTTAGAGGTGAGTTTTGTTTCGGTGAGAATAGCAATGTCTGGCTCATTAGTTCGAATATGGTCGTAGAGTGTTTCCCAGGATGAGAAGATGCCTCTGCAGTTGGAAGTGATAATGTTAGTGAGATAGAGTGCAGTTTGCTGCTGTTGAACAGGATATGAGGTAGTGTGGGTTATTTTATAATTCTTTTCGTTGGAAGGGTTTTTGTGGTGAGTCTGGGGGGAGTAGGTTTCTTGGTAGGAGGTTCTGCTCCAAAGATCCTGCTCTGGCGCATCTTGGTTGCTGTCGGGTATGGCAGGTATAGTAGGGATAGGAAGGTTAGTCTTGGAGGTTGAGTTGTATCCCTGGGTGTTTTTTTGGTGGTCGGTGATTTATGTGTAGAGTTCGAGTGGAGGGAAGTGGGGTTGCAACGGGTAGAGGTTCTTTTAGGTTTCTTAGATTTGGGAGGCTCCTCATCATCAGAGACAAGGTCTACAGTTTCTGTAGGAGCTGGGGCTCTGTAGGATCTGCGGGGTGAATGTGATCTGTAGGGTGTGGAAGGTCTGAGAGAAGTTGTTGAAGTTGTGAGGAGTCTGTAAGAATCCATCTGGTCTGTAAGAACTATCTGGTCTGAGGAGTCGGTAGCATTGTGAGTAAGAGTGGTAGGTAGGTCTATAATGATAGTTTGAGTTGGGTTGTTTGGTTCATAGTAAATTTCAGGCTGGAAAAGTTGAGGGCAGGGTAGTCCAGATGTTGTCCTGTAAGGGTGTAAATGTGCCCTTGAAGATGTTGCCAAGTCAGGAGGCTTCAGGGGATAGGGGCCTTCAGAGTTCATATCCCACCACTCACCGTCCAGTTGCTTAATGGCCTTAGCATGTCCACATCCAGAGTGATAATGTAGGAGGAAGCAAGAGCAGTTGGTAGGGGATGCGTTGTAGGATCTGCATCTGTGAGCTGCCCAGCATGATACCTTCAGAGTAGGTCAGTTAAGTCCCTGCGATTCTGTGTGGGGGCTAATATGGTGGGGAATGTATCTTGGGTTGGTGTGCTTAGTAAGGAGGCCAAGGTGAGATTTGTTGGAAGAAAGGTAGAAATTAATAAGATTGCTAGAATAGTTACCAGTGAGACTGTCATAGTGCCCTTCTAGGGTCCATTGTTGGCACGTATAGTTGCGCACATGAGTGTCTAATTTTACAGAAAAGTCTAGGATTTCGTCAAGATCAAGAGCTTTGTACCCCAGGTAAATGTTGATGGAGTGTATTTGGCAGTTGGAGTCGATTTGGGGTTCCCAATATGGGAGATTGGTGCGGTGGGTGGTCTGGGTTGTTTGTACGGCGGGGGTGGGGGTGGTGGCTTGGTCCTCCTCCATGGGCCCTCCGGGAGGTCCTCCTCCATAGGGTTGATGGGGTTGTGATCTAGCCATGCTTCATTGGGTTGTCCTGGTTGTAGTGTATAGGTGTGGCCCTGGATGCTCGCCCATTTACGAGGGGTGTTCAGGAGAATGGGTTGGTGTTTGAGAGAGTCTATCAAGTACCACTCACCCTGGAAGTGTTTGATTGTGGCTGCATGGCCAAATACCGTGCTGAAGTTGAGTATGCATGCCTGGTGGGGGTGGAGGCGCTCTAATATCTGTTCCTTTGTGCTGCCCGGCATGATGCCCTTGGGGTATGTCTCTCGGTGTCCATGGTTAGGAAGGGGAAGCTGAGCAGGGGTGTAAGGGGGGTTATACAACGGGGTGAGGATGCCCAGAATGGGGTGGTGTAGATGCAGGAAGGAGCTAAGCAGGGGGACTGAGAAGTTGCCCTGGCCGTGTCCAGTTGTGTAGTGCTCGTCCCTAATTCTACGGCGGCTGGTGTGGAGGTGATCAGCGTATGCGAGGATAGCTAGGGGTTCTATGTACGGACCTCCTAGGTAGGTATTTATGGCGTGGGACTGGCAGAAATTATATGCTTGGGGTTCCCAGTATGGGAGGTGGGGTTGGGAGGGGAGAAGAGGGAGGGGGAGAGGGGGTTGGTCTCCTCCTCTACACGTGGGGTGGGGGGGGTGGGCAGTTGGATCTGGATGTGTTTAGGCTGGTGGGTATGGCTGGGTGGGGGAGGCTGTTGGTGGCCTGGGGACCCCCAAGTTGGCTATTCATTGAGTGGGCCTGGCAGAGGTCGAATACTTGAGGTTCTCAGTATGAGGGGTGGGGCGGGGGTAGGGGGGTATGGAGTGGGGGCGAGGTCTGACCCCTTCCTCTACAGGTGGGGTGAGGGGGCAGGCAAGCGGGTTGAGGTGTAATTAGGCTAGTGAGGATGGTGAGGTGTATGAGGCTGGTGATGACCTGGGGAGTCATGAGGTAATACAAGCAGGTGGTTACCGGGAGGTAATATAATAGCATGGAGGTTCCGATGATGAGGCAGGGGGCGGCAGGGGACCACGTCTTCTTACATGAGCATCTCCGTGCCTTATAGATAAAAGCCTTGCTGCCTCTTCCCTGTCTACGTCTAGTAGCTCTGTTTAGGGTAGGGGGGGGGAAGTCTGGCAGGGTCAGGTAGATGCATGTGGTGATTAATGCCCATCCCGCTATTATAATGTTCCATAGTATGAGCCCCTGGGCCCATGCGTCTGAGGCATAGGGAGTGAGCCACCACCGAAAAATACTAGAAATGGTATCACCATGAGGGCACATGCTCAGGTATGGATTTACCCAGGAGTGTCTTTGGGCCATCCTCTGATCACACCTAGGTTGCACATGGTGTACATATTGGGCCAGGGTGCCTACTCAACTGGATGCTTTTGGGGAGAGGGGCTTTAGCTTCTTTGTGGGAAGGCTTGTTACTTCTTTGGGGGAAGATTTGTGCTTCTTTGGAGGAAGGCTTGTTGCTCCTTTGTAGGAAGACTTGCTCGTTGTAATGAGGCTTGTTGCTTCTTTGTAGGAAGACTTGTGCTCGTTTGTAATGAGGCTTGTTGCTTCTTTGTAGGAAGACTTGTGCTCGTTTGTAATGAGGCTTGTTGCTTCTTTGTAGGAAGACTGTCTAAGTTTGATGAGGCTTGTTGCTTCTTTGTAGGAAGACTTGTGCTCGTTTGTAATGAGGCTTGTTGCTTCTTTGTAGGAAGACTTGTGCTCGTTTGTAATGAGGCTTGTTGCTTCTTTGGAGGAAGACTTGTGCTCTTTTGGAGAGAGGCTTGTGCTCCTTTGGGGGGAGACTTGGTGTTTATTATGATGATGACTTTTTGGTGGGGGCATGCTGTGTGTGAAGGGTCGTACGATGGTATGATTGCAAGGTGGCATGGTCTCTTCAGGTGGGTATTGACAGCAAGTTGGTGATCTAGATTTTGGGTGTTGGCATGGTCACCTGGTCGCATGGTTGCATGGTTGAGAAATCGTCTCATGTGGGTCCTGGCGGCAGGTTGGTGATCTGAGTTCGCTGCATTGCCCTGATCGCATGGTCGCGTTAGGTTGGAATTGGTAGCAAGGCGGTGTTCTATATTCGCAGAGCCGCTAGTATGGATCTTACCCTGCTTCGGCTTTTCTTGTTTCGACTCTCCTTGCTTATGCAATTCTTGTGCGGCACGGGGGCTAATTTTGTACATGATTGGGCAAGTTGTGTCGCGCTTGAGCTGTTCGAGTGATGAGGCCTTAGTATTTGTGGTAGTTGCCAGGAGTCGTTTATGACGATCGGTCTGCGGGTCCGCGTTCAGAAGGGTAATGTGACGCTCGGTGGGAAGGTCCGCGTTCGAAAAAGCAGGTAGCTGTCCTGGGTACCTGCATGGAGGGGGAAAGTGTTCGTTAGTAGGTTTCTCGATTGCATGGAGCCTTCGCTCCTGGCAGCGACCATCAAGAATGCACCAGGGATACGCGCTTTGCATCCCCCCCTGTTGGGAAGTCCAGGGAGAGGCGCATTCTGTCCGGAAATTCATACTTCCGACTGCCCAGAGGTGCAGCCGACCAAAATAACCGCATATCACCCTGCGATCACAGCGATTGCTGCGACTCGCGTCAGATGTTGAAGACAGCCACTTCGATAGCAGCATCGCCTCTGCGGAAGCATGAGCTCCTGTTTGGTTGCAGTTTCGGGGAGAGTTGACCAAAACTGCACGAAACAGAGAGCAGGTGGTATCATTCGGTAGCGCAGACGCAGGAGGATGCGAATGCGCTACGCGAATGCTAAGAAGGAGAATGAATAGCGAGAAGGTTACATGGGAAATTCGAATGGTGTAGTCCATAGCATCCAGACTTACTGCTTACGGCCCAGGTTTGCAGTTATAGCTGAACTGCTGATAGAAAAGTACATCACGACTTTCTACTACCTGGCGCAACTTAGGAACCCAAACAAAATAACCCTTACTCACCAGGGAATACCCAACCAGTATACCAGATAACGCCCTTTCGTCTAGCTTGTTGCGTTTCTTCCCATTGACTAACGTGACGTAGCAAGGGCAACCAATCACACGCAACAACGACACACCAGGCACAACCCCAAAGAACAGCTCGCATGGAGTTCTGTCTCCCTGATTGGGCAGCCGATTACGTAGGTAACAAGCAGCTAGGAAGGCATAGGGCCAGAAAGACTTAGCTAGTTTAGACTCCAGGTGGATGCTCCTAGCTACAGACTGTAAGACCCCATTGTACCTCTCCACAGTTGCATTCTGCTGTGCAGTGTATGCCATCGATAACTCATGCACTGCACCAACCGATTTCAGCCAATCCTCGAACCACTTTACTATTAAGGGCGCCTGGAGGCGCGTCCCGAATGAAATGATTCGGATCCTTAATTCAATGTATTTTAATTAATTGAATTGAATTGTATTTAATGTTGTGTTATTTTAATTCGATTTATTCCTGTCCATTTAATTTAATTAACGTGATTTGAATGCATGTCATTGCTTTAAATTGTGGTGATTCGAATTGGATTAAAATCGGAGGGCGCCTGGAGGCTTTAAATTAATTGAATTCCAATGAATTGATTGATGATTTAGCATTGTTAACTACAAGGTGACGAAAAAGAGAGTTGTTGGAGGGTTGTTGATTTTTAAGCAGTATTGAACGTTTCTGTAATGTAATGAAATGCATGTATGTAGAATGACTATTTTTAAGAATTTGATGCAAGAAAAATGAGGCCAATCAGGTGTCTGGTTGATTTTACGGAATTTGTTCAAGGTATTGCATGTTTCGGCCCAGCCCAGACGTGAACGGTATGTCCCGTCCTGCTGAACGGGCTTTCGGCCAGCGGCAGGTGGCGTGGCTTGCCACTGCCCCCGCCCGGTGGCCCCCGCCCCCGTCCCCGTCCCAGCCCCTGCCCCCGGCCCCGGCCCCCGCCCAGTGGCCACCGCCCCTGCCCCACGCACGGCCCTGAGGTGGGGTCCGTGGGCTAATTATAGCACAAGTGCCCGAGGGGAATGTTTCGTCCATTGTGATGCTTACATGTTTCGCCTCCAATTTTTGACGACAATTCTGCTCCCAAACCTATGTTTGCGCACTTGTTTAATTGGTTCTAATTAGAAATGTTAGCTTCAAACACCCTGAAATCAAATTGTTAACCGTTAATTGTAGCTATTTGGTCCAACCTGAGCTCCTTTTCATGAATTGCGATGCTCATATGTGCTCTGGTCAGAATTTGTCCGGTATAAATAAGTCTTATAATTCGTCAAAAATATAGAATGTTCAACTTTTTTATGTTTTTCATAAAACCTGAAAAATTGGTTTGTGACACACGGACTTTTTTTTTTTTTTTTTTTGTTCCTCCAATCCAAGCTCCCAAATGTAGGGGCTGAGCTTAGGGGAAAGATTCTGCAACTGTTACTTTATGCTGATGACCTAGCTATAATGGCAGAATCCCCGGCAGATATGCAAGCGATGCTTGACTGCCTGAGAGATTTCTGCGAGGCTACTAAGATGGCTGTGAATATAAAGAAAACTGAGATTGTCGTTTTCAACAAACAATTCTGTGATGAGGCCCGCATGGATCCTGATTACAAATTTGTCTATGATGGAGCACAACTTTCTACAAAGTTATCTTTTATCTACTTGGGATCCCCCTTTGTGGATGGTGACTCAAGCAATCGTGCAAAAGCTGCTTTTTCTAGGATGCTCACTAAGGCCCAAAAGGCACACCACATGCTTCGTCGGCGATGCCATACTATGGAGATATACAATATTGATATTCTCACCCACCTGTTTGATTCTCTTGTACAACCTATCCTGAATTTTGGCTGTGAGGTGTGGGCTCCTTCTATTCTGAACAACACACTTATCTCAAATGACCATGCTTGTGAGAAATGGCATAGAGGTATACTTAAACAAATGTTGGGTGTTTGCCAATCTACTACATCTAATATTATCATGGAAGAGCTGGGTAGAACCCCGTTGTGTTTTGCTTGGCTTAAACAAGCTTTGCGCTTCTGGAACAAGACCATAGATAAAGAACCTGAGGATCTCATTAGAATGGCTCTTGAGGAATCTTTTGACTCCAACACTGGCTGGGTTCATGACTTGCGTTGTGCTCTCCACAAGCTAGGATCCAGTAAAAACATCAACATTTTGGAGGCTGTCGATGTCGAAGGTATTATGTCTGAAGTTTTTGAGTCATGGAGGTTTAAGTACCCAAGTGACACCAATGCAGTTAGAGACATCCCTGATGAGAGAAGGGTTGGCTTTAAACGCCTCCGATACCAAAAATGGTTCGCAGCCAACAGCATTGATGAGAATGGCTTGATTCCCTTTACATCCGCCTTACATAAGCAGGATCAGATTCGTTCTATAGCACAGTTTAGAATGGGTTCCCATTGGCTGAACACAGAAAGAATGAGGGTGGTGGATAGAGCACACATCCCTCGCTCAATGAGACACTGTCAAATGTGTGGGTTCCAAAAAACTGAGGATGAAATGCATATGTTTGAGTGCCCTTTTTATAATGATATTCGCCTCCGCTACCAGAATCTGTTTACAGATATTTATAGGCATGTCCATGAGTATACCGACTTAACCGTATGGAATGTGGAATTCTGCGATTCCACATTCAGAACCTTTATGAATGGAAATGGCACTAAGTCTTTTTGGAGCAACCTAGCCGACTATCTTTCTACTTGTAGAAGAGCAAGACAGGAAGCCCTGGACTGCTTAGTGGCACCGTAATTTATTATCCCTTTTTTTTCTTCTTGAGACTTCTCATTTGTTAGCTTCTTACCTCCGCCACTGTAAGTGGTTGAGATCTGGGTCCTGCTCTAAGGGGTTTAATACCTACGCCACCAAAACGGTGGTTGGGAGTTTGGTTTGTTTGTCCTCGACACACCCCTGATGTAATGGGGTTTTTTGCTTTGTGGGTGCTTTTTCTTTTTGTTTAAAGCACAGAGTCTCATACACCCTCGCGGTGTCAAGTAGACTTTAACATGTAATGTAATGTAATGTACGGACTAACTAACGGGCGGATGGACATTTTAATGGGGCTAATCCCTCTTCAAAAAATCTGGAGATTTTTTCCATTAAGGGCGCCTGGAGGCGCGTCCCGAATGAATGATTCGAATCCTAAATTCAATGTATTTTAATTAATTGAATTGAATTGTATTTAATGTTGTGATATTTTAATTCGATTTATTCCTTTCCATTTACGGTAATTAAATTAACGTGATTTAAATGCATGTAACTGCTTTAAATTGTATCAATTCTAATAGGATTAAATTTGAACGGTGCCTGGAGGCTTTAAATTAATTGAAGTCCAATGAATCGATTGTTGATTTAGCATTGTTAACTATTAAGTGACGAAAAGAGAGATTTTGAAGGGTTGTTGAATTTTAAGCAGTATTGAACGTTTGTGTAATGTTATAAAATGCATGTATTTAGATTGACTTGTTTTTAAAGAATTTGATGCAAGAAAAATGAGGCCAATCAGGTATCTGGTTGATTTTACGGAATTTGTACAAGGTATTGCATGTTTCCGCCCAGCCCAGACGTGAACGGTATGTCCCGTCTTCCTGAACGGTTTTTGGCCAGCGGCAGGTGGCGTGGCTTGCCCCTGCCCCCGCCCCTGCCCCACGCACGGCCCTGAGGTGGGGTCCGAGGGCTAATTATAGCACAAGTGCCCTAGGGGATTGTTTCTTCCATTGTGATGCGTACATGTTTCGCCTTGGTTTTTTGACGACTATTCTGTTCCCAAACCTATGTATACGCACATGTTTAAGTGGTTCAAATCTGAAATGTTACCTCAATGCACCCTTAAATCAAATTGTGAACCGTTAATTGTAGCTTTTTGACCCAACCTGAGCTCCTTTTCGTGAATTGCGATGCTCATATTTGCTCTGCTGAGAATTTTCCCGGTATAAATAAGTCTTATAATTCATCAAAAATATAGAATGTTCAACTTTTTTGATGTTTTTCATAAAACCTGAAGAATTGGTTTGTGACACACTAACTAAGTAACGGACGGACATTTTAATGGGGCTAATCCCTCTTCAAAAAATCTGGAGATTTTTTTCATTAAGGGCGCCTGGAGGCGCGTCCCGAATGAATGATTCGAATCCTAAATTCAATGTATTTTAATTAATTGAATTGAATTGTATTTAATGTTGTGATATTTTAATTCGATTTATTCCTTTCCATTTACGGTAATTAAATTAACGTGATTTGAATGCATGTAATTGCTTAAAATTGTATCAATTCTAATAGGATAAATTTGAACGGTGCCTGGAGGCATTATATTAATTGAAGTCCAATGAATCGATTGATGATTTAGCATTGTTAACTATAAAGTGACGAAAATAGAGATTTTGAAGGGTTGTTGATTTTTAAGCAGTATTGAACGTTTGTGCAATGTAATGAAATGCATGCATGTACATTGAATTTTTTTAAAGAATTTGATGCAAGAAAATGAGGCCAATCAGGTGTCTGGTTGATTTTACGGAATTCGTACAAGGTATTGCATGTTTCGGCCCAGCCCAGACGTGAACGGTATGTCTCGTCTTCCTGGACGGGTTTTTGGCCAGCGGCAGGTGGCGTGGCTTGGCCCTGCCCCACGCACGGCCCTGAGGTGGGGTCCGAGGGCTAATTATAGCACAAGTGCCCTAGGGGATTGTTTCGTCCATTTTGATGCGTACATGTTTCGCCTTGGTTTTTTGACGACTATTATGTTCCCAAACCTATGTATACGCACATGTTTAAGTGGTTCAAATTTGAAATGTTACCTCAATGCACCCTTAAATCAAATTGTTAACCGTTAATTATAGCTTTTTGGCCCAACCTGAGCTCCTTTTCGTGAATTGCGATGCTCATATGTGCTCTGCTGAGAATTTTCCCCGTATAAATAAATCTTATAATTAATCAAAAATAAAGAATGTTCAACTTTTTTGATGTTTTTCATGAAACCTGAAAATTTGGTTTGTGACACACTAACGGACGGACATTTTAATGGGGCTAATCCCTCTTCAAAAAATCTGGAGATTTTTTTCATTCGGGTATTCGGGTATTCGGGTATAAACTCCTTAGCCCTGTCAGATCTCAGACAATTAAAGACAAACCCATGCAGCTGAGTCATCCATCTGAGGATGATAGTTTGAACTGCTAAGGGAGCTTCATCCTTGGACCTCAAGCACAATACCTCAGCATAGCCAGAGTATTGGTCTGTGAGGCACAGAATATAAAACTCCCCACGCAGACCCCTAACATGAACTGGTCCCATGATGTCTAAGTGAAGGCGTTGGAGAGGTGCACGGATCTTAGTGGTGCTTTCTTTAGGAAAAGGGATACGTTTGCCCTTAGCCTTCTGACAAGCATCACAAGGGATCTTAGCCAGTTTCTGCACCTGCCTGAAAGAGAGGGGTAAGTTCTTAGCCATACCTTTCTTGACAAGTATCAGCATGAATAGCGGTGCTCTCGCTTGTTTTATGTCTTGGTGACTCCTTGTGTACTCCCTTAGAACTATCGGTCCTGACAGTACTATGTCAGCTTGCTGTTGACTGCGTCATCGGTTCTTCTGACACGCGATGTCTAGCCTGTACCCTGATCAGGTTCCAGGCTACCGCCCCCTTTCCTCCACTGGTGCCCCTTAATGGGTCTCCTGTGCTTGTAACTTATTCTCGTCTCCGCATTTATAGATTGGCGTGCTGCACACACAAAGTCCACTTTCCGGAGTGTTATCCAAGCTGATAGGTTATACGGCCCTTCATTTACTACCACTGCTTTGCGATGCAACTTCCGCGAGGACCTCCCGCCATTTTGAGAAACTCCATGACATGGATGGTCTTTCCTGGACGCGCGGGATGCGCAGTATCATTCTCAGCGATGGCTGCGACCAATCCTTCCAACGGAGGAACGGCTCCTCTTGATGATTGGCTAGACGTTTGTGCACCAGCTGCCTCTGCTAGCGGTCATGAGAGTCCTTCCGCCATCGTGGAAGTAACCCCCCCCCCGGTCATTCCTCCATCTTCTCTTCTTTTTCCTCCCCTGCCGTCTGTCGCCTCCTCCCGTCTGTCGTAGATGACTGTGACGTGCAGACTCAAGTCGGCGACTAGCCTGGACATCGGTGGAGATACCCCGTCTTCGTCTGCTCGCGTCCTTGACGTCGCTATCATATCTCCGGTGTTTGAGGCTCTGCCTGAGGACCCGGAGTATGCCAAGCCGGCCAAGCTCCCTGCTGATGTCTACGTCGTCTGTCCCCCCTTTGCTCTGCCCAGCCGACGGTCGGCTACTGGCATGAGCTTGCGCTCTAGTGGCTCTGTGCTACCTTCTGGAGAATTTTTTCGATCAAGCTGGCGGATCGCCGGCACTGCCGTAGGGTTCGCCAGAGGAGAACGACCTACGCGTCTGGACCTGGAGATTCTGGAGGTGGTAGGAAGCAGGGGGGTATGGTCAGCACCACTACGGGTGCTGCTCCCTCTACCCCCCAACCGGGTGAGTCGAGCGATAGAGGGGGGGACTTGGGATTGAATGATCATCGACGGCGGGACATTAGGACCTTTACATGCCTCGGCTCTGCTCTTCGCATCCTAGCGATAAATTTTCGAATTCTGCCCTTGCGATTTGCGATTTTCTGCCATTGGTGCGATTTTCTGCACCAGGTGCGACTTGCTGCACTGTCATTCTCGTCTCCTTTTTCCCTTGCCTCAAATCTCGACTTCGACCTAACGCTTCCCCACCTTCTGTGATCCCAGGTCTCGCAGCGCCGGACTTCGCCCATGCTACAGGCCGCAGTGGACGCCGTCCTGGCCCTAGTCCAGCGGCCGTGGAGGATCTTTGGCATGATATCTTGGTGGATATTTTTCTCTCTTAGGCTCCTTGTGACCCCTGGGTGCGTTCCGTGGTTCGTCAGAGGTTACTACTTTGTCTTCCCGTGCCCCTGGTTCCCCCCTTAGGTGTATGCCTTAGCTACGTGAGTTTGGGTTCAAGTGTTTGAGTTCTGATAGGGCTTAGGAATTTTTAGTTAAGTGGTATAGAGGCATGGTTGATCTCGATTAGTTGGGGCATGCATGAGTTGTTGATGATGACACTGCTCAGCATGGTGCTAGTGTGTTATCTTCGCAATCGCGTGTTCATCTAGGGAGACAAGACTCCTTCGGAGCTTTTCTTTGGGGTTGCACCTGATGTGTCGTTGTTGCGTTTGTTTGGTTGCCCTTGCTATGTAATCTTAGTATTGGGCAGTCACGCAACAAGCTAGTTAGAAAGGCATTATTTGGTAGACTGGTTGGGTATTCCCTGGTGAGTAAGGGTTATTATATTTGGGTTTCCAATGTTGCGCCAGTTAGTAGTGAGTAGTGATGTACTCTCTATCTCCAGTTCAGTTCTAAACTGTCTTCCTGGGTTCTCCCTTTAGTATGGGTCCCCGTGCCCGCTTGCATCCCTCCTGTCATCAAACGGTGATATGTTATGTGTTACCGGTAATTCCCTACGCCCTTTAACAACCCCAATTGTTGTTGGCTGGCCTGGCTGGGATGTATCATTGTTGCATTCTAGACCAGGGCCTGATCTTGCTGTATTGTGTGTGAAGTTTTAGGGCGGGTGGGAGTTGGATATCCAACTATAATCTTAGCCGAATCTCAGGGGGTCGCCAGGCCCTCCTCTGTGCCACGTTTTATTGTGTGTGAAGCTTTAGGATTTAGACAGCCTTCGATCATAGTGGTACCTGGATCAGGTCCATTGACTAATAGTCGCCAACCTCCGACCACCTCGGATGGCTCGCGGGTGTCGATAATTCCGACGCCTCCTGTCGTCCCTGGTGGATTACTCGGGTCAAGCCCATGTGATGATGTAGCCGTTGCCGAATGGGTAAGTGATGATCTTGAACACTGGTCTAGCTTGATACTGCGTATGGCTGGGGTGTTACAGTCAACCCAGGATTCATTGTTTTAGGTGCTGCTGGTTCTCATACGTAGGTTAACATGGCCCTATGTGTGAGTGCCTATTCCTCAGCACCTCCTAGACTGACTTATAGGGTAGTCTAGATTGGTGGAGCGTTACGACGCTTTGTTTAGGCAGCTTCCTTTCAGCTGTCTTTCTTGGTTTTGGTGGAAGGTGGTACTTAATTCAGACCACCGTTATAGCGTCTTGATGGTTTCTGACTCTTAGTTCCATAGGCAGATGGTTCGTTCGGTGGAGCTCATCATAGATTAGCTATTTCTTTTTACTCCACACTGTTTTTAGATCACCAGCCCCGCATGTGATTGGAACTTTTTGTGGAGTGTAGTAGTTGTTTCCCTTCGGATTTTACTGTGAATTGGTGGGCTGGGTAATCTTGCAGTTGTACTTGCAGATGTACCGCCGCTCACCTCTTTCTTGTTTTCCGAGTGTATTTCAAACGCCCTTTCAGTCCATCCTTTGCAGTAAATTCTTTGAAGTCCTTTTTATGCGTTTACTATTTTTCAGGTGGACAATAGGTTTTATGTACTATGGGTGTACATCTACCCTTCTATTGTTCATTGAACTGTGTTTCCTTTGTTGGATACAAGTTTCTTGAAAATTTTAACTTCGCATCCTTTGGATTTTTTCAGTTGCTGCAAGTTTGGTTTGCTTTAGTTAGGCGCTTGGTGTGTCTTGAGTGCATGAGTTCTTTGCGGTGCGATACCCACCTCTTATAATGTTTTTCGTTAGTGCCGTAGCTGGGGATTTATGATAATTAACTTTCATAAATCTTCTTACTTCCATCTTTGGGTAAGAAACCAGTTCATCATGGTTTTTTCATCCCAACCTAGTCATGAATTCTATGCTAAGAATAGTTTTTACGGTAGTGGATTTTTCCATCGACTTTATTTTTCCATAATGGACTTTTGCGTCCTCTTGTCTGCGTCCTTTGACTTTGATTCTCTCGTGTGCTGCTCTCACACGATATTTCAATCCGTCTCTTTGGTTATCATTGATTGGCGTTAGGTTCCTATTCCCGGATCGGGTTTTCTATACCGTTGTTCCCCAACTTTGATATACGATTTTTTTTCCAGTCTTCTCTTTAGGTTAAGTTCTCGGTTCTTTCAGTCACCGTTGTTCCCCTTCCTTTGGTATTAGGATTGATTTCTGTTTGGCCTCCCTGTGATTTTCTGGTTTGGTGCCTACTATTCTGGATGAATAGTATTTTTGCGCTTACCATGGATGGTTACATTTCCATTTTGGTCTCAGCTCAGCTCGGTATGACCCAAGTTTTTTGCTGCTACATTTTCGGAGTACTACAGTGGTTTTTGGTTCATCCTTTCTCATCCTTTTATTTTAGACAAGGCTTTCTTCTGGTTTCCTGTTTTTCCGCCGTTCCTTAATAATTTTTGTTTGCTACCAGTTTATGGTTCTATGTCCCCAGTGCCATAGGTGGAGTACTAGTATTGTATGTCACCTGCGTCATAGGTGGAGTATCAGCATGAATAGCGGTGCTCTCGCTTGTTTTATGTCTTGGTGACTCCTTGTGTACTCCCTTAGAACTATCGGTCCTGACAGTACTATGTCAGCTTGCTGTTGACTGCGTCATCGGTTCTTCTGACACGCGATGTCTAGCCTGTACCCTGATCAGGTTCCAGGCTACCGCCCCCTTTCCTCCACTGGTGCCCCTTAATGGGTCTCCTGTGCTTGTAACTTATTCTCGTCTCCGCATTTATAGATTGGCGTGCTGCACACACAAAGTCCACTCTCCGGAGTGTTATCCAAGCTGATAACAAGTCTGCGCATGGCATCATAGCCGGGGTGACCCAGCCGCCTATGCCACAGCCATTCAGGAGTGGTAGGGATAACAACTCCACCGTCCTCATCAACGTCAAGTGCAAAGACCGGGTAATGGTCAGCACTAATCAAACGGCCACGGGTGGTGATACAAGGCCTACAGGTGAACTTGTAAACACCATCACTGGAGGCAGGGAAAGACCAGAGAACAGAAGAGCCCTGAGTGGCAGTGCAACTAAGACTATCAAAAGAAACCTTGCAGTGGTGAGAATGAGCCACAGCATTTACTGACAGGAGGTTCACCGGACAGTGAGGTATGTAGAGAACATCGGTCAGAGTGATTGAAGTTGGTAACCAATCACTACATAACACAATGGATCCCATACCCTCTGACCGTTGAACCACCCCATCACCAAATCGAACTGCAGGACAATGTTCAGAAGCCTTATACACAGAGAACAAAGACATATCACCCGTGATAGACATTCCAGCTCCAGAGTCCACATGCCAGACACCCTCAGACAGGCTCGGGCTACACACATTAGAGAACTTCGTGGTGCAGGAGAATAGGACAGAGCGTACCTCCTAGTTCTTGGGCATAGCGAACTCATCAATCTGGGCCTGCAAGGAGGACAACTGCTTTCGAGTAAGCGTACCTGGAAGGGCCAAGGCGATGGGCACGGGTCCACTGCCCGGTGCACCATCCTTGGTCCTTCGCAGGTGCGGGTGCTTCGTCCAGCAGCGGTCCTCTGAGTGGCTCGTCTTGTGAGGACAAGGTCCCCAAGCGCAATCCAGGCGTCTCTTGGTAGACCCGGAACCCTGAGAACCAGGTCCCCGCCCACGCTGGAAAGCAGCGTTGGCAGGAACTTGGGGAGTGTCCCGGGACCACCCAGGATGCCTGGAGTCCGACTTGGGGAGCGCTACATTCAAGAAATCTAACGACCTATATTCTGCAAGACAGGTCCAGTAATCAACAGGCTGCGAGTGGTACAGCAACGTACCATATTTGATGCGCAGGGAGTCCAAGCGAGAAAGACGAATACCCTGAACGATAGTGTTCATGGCATGACGCTGAGTCTGTGGATACCCAGCACTGCGGAGGTCAGTGCAAAGACCGCGAACCGTGCGACAGAAATCATCAACGCGGTCAGTAGGGCTCATGGCTGAACATTGAAGCTCGATGAGCATGAGAGGGACACGAGAGGCAAGGGCATCAGACTGCTTCCTCCGGATATCGATCAAGATATCCCGAGGAGTAGCAAAATCCTGGTACACCTTGACCATAGCATCCGTCATGTTAGCAAGCATCATGGTCAAACACATGAACTCCTGACGGTCCAGGGGCAGTGCGCCAAAACCCAACAGTGCAGGATCTACACGAGACTCACCATGAGAGGCCGAAGTTCCAGCAGCAGGAGCAGGGGTCAGGGGTGCCAAAGACTTACGAACCTCCAGAAAATACTCAGCCGCAAGACCAGCGTCATACGCGCGCTGGTCATCTACGTTCCTAATCCGAGGCAGGGACCGCGCAAAACTCACTACCAGCTCGAAATCAGGCCTAACAGGACAGAGAGGGCGTGGAATCTTCACCCACTGGTAACCTTGCCTATCAGCATCCCTACGCCTCACACCACCAAACGTAACCCCATGAGCAGGAGGATAGCTAATCCCAACCGGAACAGGCCCTAGAAAAGACCGGCACTTGAGACCTAGCTCAGTGAATGCCATCACACGCAGAGGACGACCCTTGCTATCAACATTGGCCTGAGTGGCCTTCATATCCAGCCTACCGTACAGGATGCCATCCAAAGATCCAGCTTCCGATTGAGCTCGGCGGACAAGACGGAAGTCCCGCAGCTGCAGATCAGGAGGAGGTCCTCCAGTGAGCAGATGCTCCCAAGACTCGCAAGACCGCGAAGTCAACACTGGAGGGGGTGGGATTGGGGCAGGAGGCAGCTCCACCGGCGGGGGCGGAGGGGGCTCCTGCGAAGTGCCAGCAGCAGATGTGCGGACAGCTGTAGCAGCAGCTTCTCAAGCACGAGTGTTGTAGCCAGGAAGACCTCGCTCCATAGGGTTGGTGGTGGTGAAGGACGCAGAGCTTCTCAGCAAAGACGGCTTGGCCACATCCGGGTGGACCGGTGGAAGAGGCGCAAGCGGAGGTGCATGCAGAGGCGCCGACTGAGGAGCAGGCTCATACACAGGCGAAACTGTAGAAGTCTCAAAGACTCGAGTAGCAGCAGACGGAGTCACTCCACCGTAGTCGCCACTCGTAGCACTCTTCAAATCATCAGAATCAGAACGGTTGAAGTCCTCCTCATCTTCAGTCAGGAAATCATCAGTTTGGCAGCCACCCCAGAAATGGGCAGTAAGCGGCACAACACCCGAAGAATACTGAATTATCTGTGTCTGGACACAGCACAGAGTCATTATAATGTCCTCAACCTCAGGAGAGAGGCGTTGAACTGTAGGAGAAGGAACCGCAAAGGTGGAGAAATAACTGGGGGGGGTGGCTTCCACGATGGCGGAAGGAGACTCCTCTCCGGCAGCAGAGGCCGCTGGCGCGCAAACATCAAGGCAATCAGAAGGAAACTTGACCTCCGGTGGAAGGATAAGGTCGCAGCCATTGCTAATGATGACATGACGAATCCCGCGCGACCAAGAAACACCATTGTGAGGTGCGAGTTTCTCGAAGCCGGCAGGAGGCCCTTGCGGAAGTTGCATGGAATAGCAGTGGTAGAAATGAGGAACCCGTAACCTATCAGCTAGAATACACTCCGTAGAGTGGACAGAGATGGTTGCAGCGGAACAGACGCGCCAATCTATACACGGAGACGAGAATAACGTTACAAGCACTGGAGACCCATCAAGGGGCACCAGTGGTGAAAGGGGCGGCAGCCTGGAACCTAACAGGGTACAGGCTAGACAGCGCGTGTCAGTGGAACCGGTGACGCAGCCAACAGGAAGCTGTCACTGTGTCATGAAGGAAGACACAGTCTACGGGAAGCTGGCACAGTACTGGCAGAGCCGATAGTTCTAAGGAAGTACATAAGTAGTCACCAAGTCATAAAACGCGTGAGAGCACCGCAATTCATGCTGATAGCCTCCTGTTTGTGCCAATTATGGAACACTATACGTGCGCCTACTATTTTGGAAGAGTGGCAACGCCATTTGAACTGAATCCTTGGTGTCGCTGGATTGTGGAAGCAGACCCACCTCCTGTGGTGAAATTATTTTCATACCATAACAAAACCCGGCCCCATTAAAGGCTTAATTAGTTTACAACATATTTGATACTTTTGAAAAATGAATTGACAACATAATCTGACTATTATTGAACTAATAGTAGTATAATTGTATATACGGTAATATTAATTGTTTCCTCAAAAAGTCCCTGTTAGGGTCGACAAAGTTTACATAGTTCTGACAGTGTGTGGGGGTGGGGTGGGGTGGGGGATGGGCATAACGTTTTAGCTCCCGATAGCCAGCCAAGTTGCCAAGTTGGGTGGTCTCATTGGGATGCTGCAAATCTGTCAAGATCATGACGAATACAGTTCAATGAGCATTTTGCATATCTTTAGAGACGGCATGTTTGGATGGCAAGTTGACAGCTTGTTTGTTGGTATTACATGGTCTATCAGCCTGCAAGCTGCTCACTGTCCACTGGCAGAGTAAAACATGGGTAGCATAAACACTAGTATACCACACTCCAGAGTACAGATTGTAAACACAAGGCAAGTTGGCAACATCGCCTTCCATCAGAAAATCGTTGTGAATCCCTCCCAGCCTCAACGTGGTCGCGACCACTTCCCGGTACCCGAACACCGACCCTGCCTGACTCTTTATGGCATCCTCCTGTCCCACGGGTGTTGCACGGGTCCCACGGGTGTTGCATTTTTTTTAATGAACGTCTTTCCACCCAATATGGTGGGTCACCTCGCGCAACAGTTACACACAGAATGTATGCAGGGCGTACTCACTACGGGTACTCAGGACCTCAGGGCTTACGTCTGTAGTTCTCGCCCCACCGTCGCCCCTTTTCACCAGGTCTGCAACAGTCCGTATACAGGAGTCGGATCAGCGGATGGTGGTGTTAAAAAACACCGTTGTTTTGCTGAGCATCTTATGCGGAGGTGAACTTAGTGACGGCCTTGGTGCCCTCGGACACAGCGTGCTTGGCAAGCTCTCCGGGAAGGACCAGGCGCACAGCAGTCTGAATCTCGCGGGAGGTTACAGTGGGCTTCTTGTTGTAGCGAGCCAGGCGAGCGGCTTCGGAAGCGATCTTGTCGAAGATGTCGTTGATAAAGGAGTTGAGGATGCCCATGGCCTTGGAACTGATGCCAGTATCGGGGTGCACCTGCTTCAGCACCTTGTAGATGTAGATCTTGTAGGTCTCAGCCTTGGCCATCTTCTTAGCCTTCTTCTTACCCTCCGCAGTCTTTGCGGGGGCTGCCTTCTTGGCGGGAGCCTTCTCAGCAGCTTTGGGTGCCATAGTAAAGTGTCGAGAGTTGGTGATAGGGATAGAAACGCGGGGGTTATAATCCCTCGCCGAGACGCGAATTTTATACCAGTGTTCGGTCAACGTCAGGGTCAACGGGATCAACCAGGCCCTCCTGGGAACAACGGATCAGCAGGACCTAACCGAACTGGGGCAGCGATGGGGGCTCTGGATCGGCGTCGGATCAGCAGGACATGATCAGCGTCAGAGATCTTAGTGCATTTATTCGCCCTCGACACCGATCCATCACAACTATATCGCTCTTCAGCCTGTTACTTCTACATCCACCTAACATTACAATGGCAGGCAAAACCGGAGGCCGTGGAGGCAAGAAGTCTGTTTCTCGCAGCGCCAAGGCTGGACTTCAGTTCCCTGTGGGCCGTGTCGCCCGCTACCTGAAGAAGGGCAAGTACGCCGAGCGCGTTGGCGCCGGTGCCCCTGTGTACCTGGCCGCTGTCCTTGAGTACTTGTGCGCTGAGGTCCTGGAGCTGGCTGGCAACGCTGCTCGCGACAATAAGAAGACAAGGATCGTACCTCGCCACGTTCAGCTGGCCATCCGCAATGACGAGGAGCTTTCCAAGCTGCTGGGCTCCGTCACCATCGCCAATGGCGGAGTTCTTCCCAACATTCACTCCGTGCTGCTCCCCAAGAAGTCTGCAAAGAATGATTCCGAGGCCTAAGCAACTACTGGGTCAAGGAAGTTCCTACATTTAATTCGGCTATTTAATTTCTGCAACCCAAACGGTGTTTTTCAACACCACTACCTCGAACTCGGTTACATCGCTCCAACCTGCAACTCGGTTGCTCGCTTTCTTCGGCAGTACAAGCAATCTTATTCAACACCTATCGGTACCTTCAAAGGAACCAAAACACATCGTGCTATATGAAGACGTTGCACCTGCCATATCTTCTAGACCTGCCTTGCCCTCCTCTGTGCCCCTATTTTAGGCTGTTGGCCCCTCTATGTTAGGTGTATACCGTATTATGGTGAGTGCAGCAAGTGTCTAGTTGGAAATGCACCTCTTTGGGATTTGCTGCAGTTCATCTGACAAGACGTTGCACCCGCTGTCCATATCCTGTGGACCTGCCTTGCAGGGTACTTCCATGGACCAAATTGGCCAGCGCTTTAGCGCACTTGGAAATACAAAAACTGCGCTTTGTAGTGCAAACAGCGCAAAAGATGCTTGCTGAGCCCACTGGGGGTAGCAAAAAACTGCTCAAAAAGGCAGCGCACCAGCGCGCGCCTGGAAGTACCCTGCTGCCTTGCACTCTTTGGTCCACCTTTATGTGAGGCTGCTGGCCCCACTTACTATTTATTTTTTAGTTGTGAAAGGTATTCAACCCCAGGAGGTGGGTCTCACGACACAAACCAGCGACACCGAGGATTCAGAATGTTGCCACTCCTTTAAAATAGTAGGCGCACTATGTTAGGCTGAGTGCAGTTAGTGCCTAGTTGGGTGAGTGCAGTGAGTGTCCAGTTGGGGAAGCACTTCTTTCGGATTTGATGCAGTTCGTCTGACAAGACGTTGCACCTGTTGACCATAAGCTGTAGATCCGCCTTGCACTCCTCAGTGCCCCTATTTTAGGCTGCTGACCCATAAGAGTTGGTTCTATGTTGGGTCTGTGTTGCGGTTATGTTGGTTCTATGTTGCGGTTATGTTGGGTCTGTGTTGGGTCTATGTTGGGTCTATGTTGGGTCTATGTTGGGTCTATGTTGGGTCTGTGATGGGTCTATGTTGGGACTATGTTGGGTCTATGCTGGGTCTATGTTGGGTCTGTGATAGGTCTATGTTGGGTCTATGTTGGGTCTGTGATGGGTCTATGTTGGGTCTATTTTGGGTCTGTGTTGGGTCTGTGTTGGGTCTGTGTTGTGGTAATGTTGGTTCTATGTTGGGTCTGTGTTGGGTCTATGTTGCGGTTATGTTGGTTCTATGTTGGGTCTATGTTGCGGGGTCTATGTTGCGGTTATGTTGGTTCTATGTTGAATCTATGTTGGGTCTATGTTGGGTCTATGTTGCGGTTATGTTGGGTCTATGTTGGGTCTGTGTCGCGGTTATGTTGGGTCTATGTTGGGTCTATGTTGCGGTTATGTTGGCTCTATGTTGGGTCTGTGTCGCGGTTATGTTGTGTCTATGTTGTGTCTATGTTGTGTCTATGTTGTGTCTATGTTGGATCTATGTTGCGGTTATGTTGGTTCTATGTTAAGTCTGTGTTGGGTCTTTGTTGGGTCTTTGTTGGGTCTGTGTTGGGTCTATGTTGCGGTTATGTTGGGTCTGTGTTGGGTCTGTGTTGGGTCTATGTTGGGTCTATGTTGGGTATGCGTTGGGGCTATGTTGTGGTTATGTTGGGTCTATGTTGGGTCTATGTTGTGTCTATGTTGTGTCTATGTTGTGCCTATATTGTGTCTATGTTGTGTCTATGTTGTGTCTATGTTGTGTCTATGTTGTGTCTATGTTGGGTCTGTGTTGGGTCTATGTTGGGTCTATGTTGCGGTTATGTTGGCTCTATGTTGGGTCTGTGTTGGGTCTGTGTTGGGTCTGTGTTGGGTCTATGTTGGGTCTATGTTGCGGTTATGTTGGGTCTATGTTGGGTCTATGTTAAGTCTGTGTTGGGTCTTTGTTGGGTCTGTGTTGGGTCTATGTTGCGGTTATGTTGGGTCTACGTTGGGTCTGTGTTGGGTCTATGTTGGGTCTATGTTGGGTATGCGTTGGGTCTATGTTGTGGTTATGTTGTGTCTATGTTGTGTCTATGTTGTGTCTATGTTGTGTCTATGTTGTGTCTATGTTGGTTCTATGTTGGGTCTATGTTGCGGTTATGTTGGGTCTTTGTTGTGTCTTTGTTGTGTCTATGTTGGGTCTATGTTGGGTCTATGTTGCGGTTATGTTGGGTCTATGTTGGGTCTGTGATGGGTCTATGTTGTGGTTATGTTGGTTCTATGTTGGGTCTGTGTTGGGTCTATGTTGCGGTTATGTTGGTTCTATGTTGGGTCTATGTTGGGTCTATGTTGGGTCTATGTTGGGTCTATGTTGCGGTTATGTTGGGTATATGTTGGGTCTATGTTAAGTCAATGTTGCGGTTATGTTGGTTCTATGTTGGGTCTGTGTTGGGTCTATGTTGCGGTTATGTTGGGTCTATGTTGGGTCTGTGTTGGGTCTATGTTGGGTCTATGTTGGGTCTATGTTGCGGTTATGTTGGGTCCATGTTGGGTCTGTGTAGGGTCTATGTTGGGTCTGTGTTGGGTCTATGTTGGGTCTGTGTTGGGTCTATGTTGCAGTTATGTTGGTTCTATGTTGGGTCTATGTTGCGGTTATGTTGGGTCTATGTTGGGTATGTGTCGCGGTTATGTTGGGTCTATGTTGTGTCTATGTTGTGTCTATGTTGTGTCTATGTTGTGTCTATGTTGGATCTATGTTGCGGTTATGTTGGTTCTATGTTAAGTCTGTGTTGGGTCTTTGTTGGGTCTGTGTTGGGTCTATGTTGCGGTTATGTTGGGTCTGTGTTGGGTCTGTGTTGGGTCTATGTTGGGTCTATGTTGGGTATGCGTTGGGGCTATGTTGTGGTTATGTTGGGTCTATGTTGTGTCTATGTTTTGTCTATGTTGTGTCTATGTTGTGTCTATGTTGTGCCTATATTGTGTCTATGTTGTGTCTATGTTGTGTCTATGTTGTGTCTATGTTGTGTCTATGTTGTGTCTGTGTTGGGTCTATGTTGGGTCTATGTTGCGGTTATGTTGGCTCTATGTTGGGTCTGTGTTGGGTCTGTGTTGGGTCTATGTTGGGTCTATGTTGCGGTTATGTTGGGTCTATGTTGGGTCTATGTTAAGTCTGTGTTGGGTCTTTGTTGGGTCTGTGTTGGGTCTATGTTGCGGTTATGTTGGGTCTACGTTGGGTCTGTGTTGGGTCTATGTTGGGTCTATGTTGGGTATGCGTTGGGTCTATGTTGTGGTTATGTTGTGTCTATGTTGTGTCTATGTTGTGTCTATGTTGTGTCTATGTTGTGTCTATGTTGTGTCTATGTTGTGTCTATGTTGTGTCTATGTTGGTTCTATGTTGGTTCTATGTGCGGTTATGTTGGGTCTGTTGGTTTGTGTCTATGTTGGTCTATGTTGGTCTATGTTGTGGTCTATGTTGGTTCTTTTGGTCTATGTTGGGTTTATGTTGGTTATGTTGTTGTGGGTCTATGTTGGGTCTATGTTGGGTTATGTTGGTTCTATGTTGGGTCTATTGTCGGTTATGTTGGGTCTATGTTGGGTCTGTTGGGTCTATGTTTGCGGTTATGTTGGGTCTATGTTGGGTCTATGTATGTCATGTTGCGGTTATGTGGTTCTATTTGGGTCTATGTTGGGTCTATGTTGGGTTATGTTGGGTCTATGTTGGGTTCTATGTTGGGTCTATGTTGTCTATTGCGGTTATGTTGGGTCCATGTGGTCTGTGTAGGGTCTATGTTTGGTCTGTGCTGGGTCTATGGTTGGGGTCTGTTTTGGGTCTATGTATGCAGTTATGTTGGTTCTATGTTGGGTCTATGTTGCGGTTATGTTGGGTCTATGTTGGGTCTATGTTGCGGTTATGTTGGGTCTATGTTGGGTCTGTGTAGGGTCTATGTTGGGTCTGTGTTGGGTCTATGTTGGGTCTGTGTTGGGTCTATGTTGCGGTTATGTTGTGTCTATGTTGGGTCTATGTTATGTCTATGTTGTGTCTATGTTGGATCTGTGTAGGGTCTATGTTGGGTCTGTGTTGGTTCTATGTTGGGTCTATGTTGGGTCTATGTTGCGGTTATGTTGGGTCTACGTTGGGTCTGTGTAGGGTCTGCGTTGGGTCTGTGTTGGGTCTATGTTGGGTCTATGTTGGGTCTGTGTAGGGTCTATGTTGGGTCTGTGTAGGGTCTATGTTGGGTCTGTGTTGGGTCTATGTTGGGTCTGTGTTGGGTCTATGTTGCGGTTATGTTGGGTCTATGTTGGGTCTGTGTAGGGTCTATGTTGGGTCTGTATTGGGTCTATGTTGGGTCTGTGTTGGGTTTATGTTGCGGTTATGTTGGGTCTATGTTGGGTCTGTGTTGGGTCTATGTTGTGTGAGTACAGCAAGTGTCTAGTTGGAAAGGCACCTCTTTCTTGCTGCAGCTCATCAGACCACATGCTGAACCTGCTGCCCATATCCTATATATGTTGGGTCTATGTTGGGTGAGTGCAGTGAGTGTCTAGTTGGGGAAGCACTTCTTTTGGATTTGTTGCAGTTCGTCTGACAAGACGTTGACGCTGCTGCCCATATCCTGTAGATCCCCCTTGCACTCCTCAGTGCCCCTATTTTAGGCTGCTGACCCATCGGTGTTGGGTCTATGTTGGGTCTGTGATGGGTCTATGTTGCGGTTATGTTGGTTCTATGTTGTGGTTATGTTGGTTCTATGTTGGGTCTGTGATGGGTCTATGTTGCGGTTATGTTGGTTCTATGTTGGTTCTATGTTGTGGTTATGTTGGGTCTATGTTGGGTGAGTGCAGCAAGTGTCTAATTGGATTCGCTGCAGCTCATCGGACCACATGCTGAAACTGCTGCCCATATCCTCTATATATGTTGGGTCTATGCTGGCTGGTTGCAGTGAGTGTTTTTTGGGATTTGCTGCAGTTCATCTGACAAGACGTTGAGCCTTCTGTCGATATCCTCCAGATCCATTGGAGGATATGGCTTCTTCTGTTGGATAAGGCGAGCGTTTGGAGCCAGCTCCTTCTTATGTGGCCTGTGCGGTGGGCCATCTCTCTAGCTTGATGCAGTCACTTGGTCGGCGAGGGCCGTACGTGCACTCCTCAGTGCCCCTATATTAGACTGCTGCCCCCTCAGTGCTAGGCTGAGTGCTGTAAGCGCCAAGTTAGCTGATTGCAGTGAGTGCCTAGTTGAGGAGGCACTTCGTTCGGATTTGCTGCAGTTCGTCTGACAAGACGTTGAACGGTTGTCCATATCCTCTACACCCGCTTAATCCTGTTTCGACAAATGGATCAATGGTAGAGCTGGTCAAAACAAGAAGGTGCGGGGTTCAAATCCCTAGATCCGCCTAGCACTCCTCAGTGCCCCAATATTAGACTCCTGCCCCCTCAGTGCTAGGCTGAGTGCTGTAAGCGCCTAGTTGGCTGGTTGCAGTGAGTGTCTAGTTGGGGAGGCACTTCTTTCGGATTTGCTGCAGTTCGTCTGACAAGACGTTGAACCTGCTGTCCATATCCTCCAGATCCGCCTTGCACTCCTTAGTGCCCGCCAAATGCAAGTGGAGTGGGCCGTGGGAACGGTACCAGTAGGAGCCAAGGATGGTGATCCTCTACAGACACACAATTGAATGGTTGGTGTTGGTGTTGGTGTTGGTGTTGGTGTTGGTGTTGGTGTTGGTGTTTGTGTTGGTTTTGGTGTTGGGGGGGGAGTGGGCCTTGGGAACAGTACCAGCAGGAGCCAAGGATGGTGATCCTCTACAGACAAACAATTGAATGGGTGGTGGTGGTGCTGGGGGTGGTGGTGCTGGGGGTGGTGTGGTGTTGGGGGGTGGGGGTGGTGGTGTGTGTGGGGGGGGGGGGGGGATGGAGTGGGCCTTGGGAACGGTACCAGCAGGAGCCAAGGATGGTGATCCTCTACAGACACACAATTGAATGGGTGGTGGTGGTGCTGGGGGTGGTGGTGCTGGGGGTGGTGGTGTCGGGGGTGGGGGTGGTGGTGTGTGTTGGGGGGGGGGGGGATGGAGTGGGCCTTGGGAACGGTACCAGCAGGAGCCAAGGATGGTGATCCTCTACAGACACACAATTGAATGGGTGGTGGTGGTGCTGGTGCTGGTGGTGCTGGTGGTGGTGGTGTTGGGGGTGGTGGTGGTGGTGGTGGTGGTGGTGGTGGTGTGTGTGTGGGGGGGGGGGATGGAGTGGCCTTGGGAACGGTACCAGCAGGAGCCAAGGATGGTGATCCTCTACAGACACACAATTGAATGGGTGGTGGTGGTGCTGGGGGTGGTGGTGCTGGGGGTGGTGGTGTTGGGGGTGTTGGTGTTGGTGTTGGTGTTGGTGTTGGTGTTGGTGTTGGTGTTGGTGTTGGTGTTGGTGTTGGTGTTGGTGTTGGTGTTGGTGGTGTGTGTGTGTGGGGGGGGGGGATGGAGTGGGCCTTGGGAACGGTACCAGCAGGAGCCAAGGATGGTGATTCTCTGTAGACACAGGCAAGTGGGCCAGTACAAAAGGGAGTCAATAGGCAAGCTGTAAAAAAACAAGTTTATGCCTTGCGCTCTACATTGCCCTCCAAATGCAAGTGGAGTGCACTCCCAATACAAAAACTGAGTCAACGGGTGATTGGAGTAAGAACGATCACGCCCACCTTCAAGGGCATCACGAAAATACCATCAGTCTTGGTGGGCTACCTCATCCCCCCACCCCACCCCACCCCACCCCACCACCACCCCACCCGCCCCTACCCCACCCACCCCACCCAGCCACTTTCAAGGGCATCACGAAAATACCCTGTTTTGGTGGGCAAGCTCTGCCCCCCACCCCCCACCCCACCCCCACACACACTACCCCAGCCACCCCTAACCCAGCCACCCACCCCCAGCCCAGCCCCACCCACCTTCAAGGGCATCACGAAAATACCCTCTATCTTGGTGGGCTAGCTCTGACCCCCCCCACACACACACTACCCAACAACCCATATCCCCACCACCCCACCCACCAGACAGCTTGAAGTGTACTTTGAAGGACCAAAGTACATGTGCCTCTACACAATTCATCACACCTTCCGACAAGATAACCCACCTTCAAGGGCATGAAATACCCTCAGCCTTGGTGGGCAAGCTCCGCCCTCCCCCCCCCCCCCCCCCCCCCCCCCCCCCCCCTCTCACCCCCCCACTCAAACTCCAGCCCCCCTACCCCCCCCCCCCACCTTCAACGGCATCATGAAAATACCCTCAGCCTTGGTGGGCAAGCTCTGCCCCCCATCCCCCCACCACCACCACTCACACTCCAGCCCCTCCTACCCCACCCCCCCCACCCCCCCCCCCCCCCCCCCCCCCCCCACACACACACACCCCACTCACACTCCAGCCCCCCCTACCCCACCCCCCACCTTCAAGGGGCATCAAGAAATTACCCTCTGTCTTGGTGGGCAAGCTCTGCCCCCCCCTCCCCCCCCCACACCCCTCGCCCACCCCCTACCCCACCCACCTTCACCCACCTACTACCCCAGCCACTCCCTACCCTACCCCACCCCAGCTTCACCCACCTTCAAGGGCATCACGAAAATACCATCAGTCTTGGTGGGCTAGCTCCTCCCCCCCCACCCCCCCCACCCCACCCTCACCCACCTACTACCCCAGCCACCCCCTACCCCACCCCAGCTCTACCCACATTTAAGGGCATCACGAAAATACCCTCTGTCATGGTAGGAAAGCCCCCCTCTCCCCCCACCCCACCCCAGCCACCCCTAACCCACCCACCCACCTATAAGGGCATCACACAAATACCCTCTGTCATGGTAGGCAAGCTCAGTCCTCCCCACCCCTACCCACCCCCACTACCCCAGCCACCCTACCCCACCCACCCACCCCCCAAACAGCTTGAATCTTACTTAGAAGGACCGAAGTACATGTGCCTCTAATGTAATACTAGTACTATGTACAATGTACTACGCACAATGTACTACATACTATGTACAATGTACAACGCACTATGTACTACGTACTATGTATAATGTACTACGTACTATGTACACCCACGATGAAGGGCATCACGAAAATACCCTCTGTCTTGGTCGGCAAGCTCTCCAACATGTGCAGCACCTCCATGCCCTTGGTCACCTTCCTGCGACAAGAAGGTGCCATGTGTAGATACGTGATGGGTTCAGATTATATGTTATGGTGCAAATGGTAGGTTCAGTTTAAAGTTCTAGACACAGTCTGTGTAGGTAAGCTCTCCAACATGTGCAGCACCTCCATGCCCTTGGTCACCTTCCTGCGACAAGAAGGTGCCATGTGTAGATACATGATAGGATCAGATAGCAGTGTTAGGTTCAGATGAAATGTCCAGGTACAAGTGTTCGGTTCAGAAGAATGTTCAGGTAAACATGTTAGATTCAGATGACAGTGATAGGTACAGATGACAGTGTTAGGCCCATATTAAATGTTCAGGAACAAGTGTTAGGTTCAGATGACAGTTCCAGGCACAGTCTGTGTAGGCAAGCTCATTAACATGTGCACCACCTCCATGCCCTTGGTACAAGTGTTCGGTTCAGATTAAATGTTCAGGCACAAGCCGGGCACAAGTGTAGATAAGTGATATGTTCAGATGAAATGTTCATGGATAAGTGTAGATACGTGATAGGTTCAGATGATAGTGTTAGGATCAGATGAAATGTTCAGGCACAGTCTGTGTAGGAAAGCTCAAGGAACACATGTGCACAACCTCCATGACCTTTCGTCACCTTCCTGCAACAAGAAGGTACCATGTGTATATAAGTGATGGTTCAGATGACAGTGTTAGGTTCAGATTAAATGTTCAGGCACAGTCTTGGTAAGCAAGCTCCCCAACACGCATGTACTTCATATCCCTATGCGTGTACTTCATATCCATACACACGTACTTCAAATCCCTACGCATGCACTTCATATCCCTATGCGTGTACTTCATATCCATACGCATGTACTTCATATCCCTACGGGCGCATATCACTATATTCATACCCCTACGCATGTACTTCATATCCCTACGTGTTAACTTAATATCCCTTCTGGTCCACTTCCCTATGGGTGTACTCCATATCCCTACGCATGTACTTCATATCGCTGCGGGTCTCACCCCAACAAGGTGTACTTCATATCTAGATGGTTGTACTTCATATCGCTGCGGGTCTCACCCCAACAAGGTGTACTTCATATCTAGATGGTTGTACTTCATATCGCTGCGGGTCTCACCCAAACAAGGTGTACTTCGTATCTAGATGGTTGTACTCCATATCTCTGCGGGTTTCACCCAAACAAGGTGTACTTCATATCTAGATGGTTGTACTCCATATCTCTGCGGGTCTCACCCAAACAAGGTGTACTTCATATCTAGATGGTTGTACTCCATATCTCTGCAGGTCTCACCCAAACAAGGTGTACTTCATATCTAGATGGTTGTACTCCATATCTCTGCAGGTCTCACCCAAACAAGGTGTACTTCATATCTAGATGGTTGTACTCCATATCTCTGCGGGTCCCGTCCTAACACGGTGTACGTCATATCTAGATGGTTGTACCCCATATCTCTGCAGGTCTCACCCAAACAAGGTTTACTTCATATCTAGATGGTTGTACTCCATATCTCTGTGGGTCTCACCCAAACAAGGTGTACTTCATATCTAAATGGTGTGCCGCTCCCAGTAACATGGAGAAGGAGGAGGTGGCACTGTTGGGGTCCTCATGGCGTCCCATGCTCACAGCACCTATGGGGTTAGATTTGGAGGCTGGGGTGGGTATTGAGGTTGTGTACAATTAGGTGTACAGTAAGGGTAACATGGAGAAAGAGGAGGTAGCACTCTCTGGGTCCTCATGGCGTCCTATGCTCACTGCACCTAGGAGGAAGGGTTGGGGGGGCAGGGTTGGTGGGGTACAGTTGGGGGCAAGGTTGGGTGTAGGGTTGAAGGTAAGGTGGGGTGCAGGGTTGGGTGTAGGGTTGGGTGTAGGGTTGGGGTAACTTAATAGGTTGTGTTGGGCTCCTCGTGGCGTCCCATGCTCATAGCTTTTAGGAGGAAGGGTTGGAGGCTGGGATTGGTATTGAGGTTGTGACAACTAGGTGTGCAGTAAGGGTAACATGCAAAAGGAGGAGGTAGCACTGTCTGGGTCCTCATGGCGTCCCATGCTCACTGCACCTAGGAAGGAGGGTTGGGGGGGTCAGGGTTGGGGTTAGGGTTGGGGTTAGGGTTGGGGTTAGGGTTGGGGGAAGGGCATGGGGGTTAGGATTGGAGGAAGGGTTATGGGTGTAGGGTTGGGGGAAGGGTTGGGTGTAGGGTTGGGTAGAGGGTTGGGCTGATGCTAGGGGTTGGGGGTGTAGGGTTGGGTGTAGGGATGAAGGTAGGGTTGGGGGTAGGGTTGGGGGTAGGGTTGGGCTGAGGCTGGGGATTGGGGTCAAGTGTGGGGTTGTACATTGTGTGCACTTCATACCTAGAGGGTGAGCCGGTGCTAGTAACATGGAGAAAGAGGAGGTGACACTGTCTGGGTCCTCATGGCGTCCCATGCTCACAGCACCTAGGAGGGAGGGTTGGAGGGGCAGGGTTGGGGGTAACTTCACATATAAATGGTGTTGGGCTCCTCGTGGCGTCCCATGCTCACAACACCTACGAGGAAGGGTCGGAGGGGGGGGGGGGGGGGGGGGGGGGGGGGGTAGGATTGGGGGAATGATTAGGGGCAGGGGTGGGGGTAGGGGTGGGGAGGTAGGTGCGTGCGTGGGTATCTTAAGTAATTTCTGCGATCGCTGGGTGCGTGATAGACGGTTATTTTTGTCAGCTGCGCCTCTGGGCAGTAGTCGGAAGCAAGGATTCCCTGGCAGAATGGAATGCGTCTCTCGTTGGACTTCCCTTCAGGGGTGTGTGCAAAGCGCACATCCCTGGCGCATTCTTGCTAGTTGCTGCCAGGAGCGAAAGCTTTCGCTCCATCCAATCGAGAAACATGCTAACGAACCCTTGCTCCCTCCATGCAGGTATGGATGGTCTACAGACCCATCTGTAACTTGGTCTGTAGACCATCCATAACCAGGTCCGTAATCCGTCTGTAACTGGGTCTGTAAATCAGTTGTAACCACGTCCGTAATCCGCCTGTAAAATGCAAATCATATGTAGCCAAACCTTTGTTGAATGCAGGGACTGCAGACTCGGTGGTACTCATATTTACAAGATAAGATTACATATATACGCAGGGAAGCAAACGGAAATTAAGGCAGGCGGCAGAGTAGAACCTACAAGGGCTACTAGTGCAGTGCACTAGCTGGCTGGCAGTCCTAGGTCACTGGCTGACCAGACCGGGAGTGCACTCGGCCTCCAGGGTACGACCTACAAGCCGTACCCTAACAATACCCGTAATCCGTGATGTAATGATAACGCCTGGTGGGGCGTGGTATTAAGGGAACCCGTCTGTCGCGGGCAGAGAACAGTCTACCACCTCGACTGGACAAGCTACCAAAGCGGTTGACAACGACCTGCAAGTCTGCAGCGCAAAGGGTGACTGTAGGGGGAATCGAACCCCCCGACCCTGCATTGTTCAAGCGATTTGATATACCACTAGACCAATTGTATCACTGAAACGGGCTCAATCCGTCTGTTACCAGGTCCCTGGAATGGGGGGAAATGGCCTAATGGGAGACAGCTGCAGGAATTGTTTACACTGCCCTAAAAAGGGCGTATGCAGTATACACACACATATATATATGTATCATTACAAGGAGTCCACGGTGCCAGGAGTCAATTGATTGCAGCTTGCATTCTGCAGTCAAGCAAGTGAAGCTATAGCTTGATAGGTGTATGGTTTGTTGACACGTCTGACCAAATCTTCAGAACTCGATAGATATTCAGTAACACAACCAGGGCAACCAGGGGAACGCGGTGGTATAGCCCCTTACGGCTATTACTTTATTTGTGCCTTGTGCAAACTCAACGAGCTAACTACACGCCTGACAAAATCAGCAGAACACGATAGATACGCAGTATCACAACCAGGGCAACCAGGGAAACGCGGTGTTATAGCCCCATACGACAATCACCTTGTGCCGTGTGCTAACTCAACGAGCTAACTACACGCCTGACCAAATCAGCAGAACAAGATGGATACGCAGTAACAGAACCATGGATCCAAACTCCAGTAACGCATAACACAGTAACGGCAGTAACACAACAATTGTAACGCAGCAATGGCAGTAATGTAGGACACAGTAACACAATCAATTGTAAGGCAGTAACGCAAGATGCAGCAACACAGCCATGGCTCCAAACTCTGCACTCCTGCAAGGCTGCTATAGATACACAGATACAACACGGTGTGCCTTGTGCTTACTGTAACTACATGTTCAAGTATGTATACTGTGCAATCCTGCAAGGCTGCTATAGATACATAGTAACAACACGGTGTGCCTTGTGCCAACTGTAACTGCAAGGCTGCTAGGGAATCACACTAGCACAGCGATGATACCAGGCTCTGTTCCCTCTGTGCATCCCTTGACTTTGCCAGGCTGCTATGGAAACACACTAACACAACGATGGCCCAAAGCCCTATGTAAGAAAGATTACAAGGGGCTTATGTCATAGCAGTGAAACAGCACCGCCCTTAAGTCGGACTCGAGAAACCACCCAACGTCTTCCGGCAGCGGGGCTCGGACTCCAACTCCACTGTGTGCTATTAGCACCCCTTGACTCTGTCAGGCTGCTATAGATGCACACTAATGCAAGCATGGCACCATCACCGATCCGAACCGAATGGCTCAGTGGCAGAGCAACCCTGGAGAAAGATTGCAGCAGGTGCGGGGTTTGAACCCCCTTGAGTGCGCTTGGGCCTGTCCGGAGAGTCGTCGACCGGCACGGTAACTGGAATCTGGATGCGATGTCGGCTCGACCACCATATTCTTACGATCCGGTTCCCTTAATCCCACCATGGCACGTCCTTAGAGGTCATTGTGACAATTCTTGGATGTTCAATTTTTCATTTCCCCCCCCCCCCCCCAAAAATCAAATATGGCACCAAGCACTGTCCACCCCTTGAAGGCTTAACTTCGCCAGGCTGCTAGGGCAGCACTCTAAAACAACGATGGTGCCAAATTTTACGTGCTCTGTGCACCCCTTGACTTCGCCAGGCTGCTAGGGCATCACACTAACACTATGATGATACCAAGCTCTGTGTGCACTGTACACCCCTGGACTTCGCCAGGCTGCTAGGGCAACCCACTAACACAACGATGGTGCCAAACTTTACTTGCTCTGTGCTCGCCTTGACTTTGTCAGGCTGCTAGGGAATCGAACTAGAACAATGATGGTCCAAAGCCCTATGTGCTATGAGCACCCTTATCATTTCAAATTGAGAGTCTAGGAGTGCACCAGGAAAATGGAACCCTCAACCTATCTTAACAAATCTTTAGAACAAAATGGATACTGGACACCTTAAGCGTGGCTTCAAGCTCTGTATGCACCTGGCACCACTATGTGTGTGAGGGGGGGGGGGGGGGGGGGGGATATGTGTGGCGCCTTGCGTAGCTCCTTTTCCCTGTTCTTGTGCCAAATCTGAAGCTAGCTAGTACATCTATCCTTACAAATCTTCAGAACAAGATGGATACCTTAAGTGTGGATTCAATCCCTGTGTGCACCTTGCACCACTTCTTTTGTGTGTGTGTGTTTGTGTGTGGCACTACCATGGTCCCAGGCCCTATGAAGGCTTATGATCAGAATATGGTAGATCATACAATCAAACCAGCTATGATGATCAGGGCATGATAGAGACTGGGCAACACTACAAAGGAGCTACGCTCCACGTGCTATTCTCCCACATTCCACACAAACCACATAGGACTAACAAGTTGTTGCACTTCGAATGGAGGCTGGAGATTATATCATGTACTCCAACCAGCCTCCCCAATCAGAATATGATCGAGACTGGGCATCTTTTACTGAGGGTATGTTCCCCTTTCAACCTGATCCACCCCCACCCCCTCCCCCATCAACACCAGCACCAACGGGACCCCTCCCCCCCCCACACACACACCCACCCCAGCCCCCCTACCACAAACCAGCCTCCCCAATCAGAACATGATAGAGACTGGGCAGCACAGCCAAGGCTCTATGCTCCACGTGCTGTACTTACACAATCCAACCAAACCACACAGGTCTGACAAGCTGTTGCACTTCCCATAGAGGCTGAAGCAGAGGGTACTTTTGGCTTCCAAGGCATAGGCTGTGTGTAAGCTGTCGAAAGTTACGACAGGTCGACTGGAATCCTCAAATCGCACATCGGAGGCGGCTCGTGGGTCCCCATTGAAGGTGACGTTGTGCACTGATGTGGAGCACAGCACGCTTGACTCAACTGCAAGTGATAGTAGAAGAGACTGTGTTAGCCATGTGTAAGCTGTCGAAAGTTATGACAGGTCAACCTGGATCCTCAAATCGCACATCGGAGGCGACTCGTGGGTCCCCATTGAAGGTGACGTTGTGCACTGATGTGGAGCGCAGCACGCTTGACTCAACTGCAAGTGATAGTAGAAGAGACTGTGTTAGTGAGATAGCCATGTGTTAGCTGTCGAAAGTTATGGCAGGTCGACCGGAACCTCAAATCGCACATCAGAGGTGACTCGTGGGTCCCCATTGAAGGTGACGTTGTGCACTGATGTGGAGCACAGCATGCTCGTGTCAACTGCAAGTGGTATTTGAAGGGACTGTGTTAGTGAGATAGTGTAAGTAGAAGATACTGTTTTACTGTTAGTGAGATAGTGTTAGTAGAAGATACTGTTTTACTGTTAGTGAGATAGTGGGCGTAGAAGGTACTGTTTTACTGTTAGTGAGATAGTGGGCGTAGAAGATACTGTTTAGTATTTGTATGGCCCGGTTCAGGTTTGATTCTTCCTTATGTGCTTCGCTTCTCATTAAAGGCGACGTTGTGCACTGATGTGGAGCACAGCATGCTTGTGTCAACTGTAAGTATGGAAATGTAATGATAACGCCTGGTGGGGCGTGGTGTTAAGGGAGCCCGTCGTACGCGGGTGGGGAGCGGTCTCCTACCTCAACTGGACAAGCTACCATTGCGGTTGATGACGACCTGCAAGGCCAAGAGCGACGGGGGCGCGAAAGGGGAGTCGAACCCACGACTCTTCGTCCATAAGCAATCTGGTCTACCACCAGACCATTGTATATCACTGAAAGGGGCTTGCAAGTAGGGAAAGGTAGGTGAGACTGCTGTAGTGTTGTGAAGGTTTGCTTTTTGCTGGGTTCCTTGGTTGCACATTGACGGCGACAATGTGAGCAGACCGGCAGAGGACACACACCACACCCGCTGGTCTCAACTGCGCTCAAGGCAAAGTAGTGTAAGTAGTGTAAGTAGTGTAAGCAGTGTCAGTAGAAGAGACTGCTGTACTGTTGTGAAAGAGGAGGCACACCACACACGCTTGCCTCAACTACAAGCAAGGCAAGGTAGGTGAGACTGCTTTAGGGTTGTGAAATATGCGTTTTCCTTGATTACTTGGCTCCTAGCCCTTTCCTGGGTTCCTTGGTTGCACATTGGAGGTAAAGTTGTGGGCCCACCCCCCCGGGGGGGGCCCAAATAAGGTGAATCCTCCCAGGGTAGGTGGATTCAGGGCTGGGGGTGGTCGTCAAATAGGGGATAGAGCACCTATAAACACCAAACACTCTCTCAAATATGGTCTCAAAAAGCTTTGTCAGTTAAACGATTGTTTGGGGTTCAGTTCATCAGTGCCTTTTCTTTTGAAGTTCTTCCTAACAGTTGGACAAGTCCCTTAAGCCTATTTGGCCTACCCCTGGACTGTAACATACATACAACATTGACAGCTACAATGTGAGCAGACCGGCAGAGGAGACACACACCACACCCGCTGGTCTCAACTGTGTTCAAGGCAAAGTAGTGTCAGTCATGTCAGTAGTGTCAGTAGAAGAGGCTGCTGTACTGTTGTGAAAGAGGAGGCACACCACACACGCTTGCCTCAACTACAAGCAAGGCAAGGTAGGTGAGACTGCTTTAGGGTTGTGAAGGTTTGCTTTTTCTTGCTCGAGGGCACCTAGCGATTTCTTTTCTACGTGGTTGCTCATTTGAGGGGACGTTGTGGGCAGAGGAGGAACACCACACACACTTGTCTGAGCTGCAAGCAAGGAAAGGTAGATAAAACTGCTTTAGGGTTGTGAAATATGCGTTTTCCTTGTTTACTTGGCTCCTAGCTCTTTCTTTCCTACGTGGTTGCCCATTTGAGGGGACGTTGTGGGCAGAGGAGGCACACCACACACGCGCTTGTCTCAACTACAAGCAAGGCAAGGTAGATAAACTGCTTTGGGGTTGTGAAATATGCGTTTTCCTTCTTTACTTGGCTCCTAGCTCTTTCCTTCCTACGTGGTTGCCCATTGGAGGGGACATTGTGGGCAGAGGAGGCACACCACACACGCTTGTCTGAGCTGCGAGTAAGGCAAAGTAGGTGAGGCTGCTTTAGGGTTGTGAAGGTTTGTATTTTCCTGCTAAAGGGCACATGGCTTTTTCTTTTCTATGTGGTTGCCCATTGGAGGTGATGCTGTGGGTTGAGGAGGTACACCACACACGCCTGTCTCAACTACAAGCAAGGCAAGGTAGATAGGACTGCTGCAGTGTTGTGGGTTGAGGAGGTACACCACACACGCCTGTCTCAACTACAAGCAAGGCAAGGTAGATAGGACCGCTGTAGTGTTGTGAAATATGCCTTTTCCTTGTATACTTGGTTTCCCATTGGCAGCGACAATGTGGGCAGTTAAGGCAAACCACATTTGCTTGTCTCAACTGCAAGCAAGGCAAGGTAGAAGGGACTGCTGTAGTGTTGTGAACTCTGCTTTTTCCTTGTTTACTTGGCCCCCATTGAATGCGACAATGTGGTGAACCACACAAAGCGCTTGTCTACTGCAAGCAAGGCGAGGTAGAAAGAAGTGTAGGGTTGTCTACTGCAAGCAAAGCGAGGTAGAAAAAAGTGTGGGGTTGTCTACTGCAAGCAAGGCCGGGTAGAAAAAAGTGTAGGGTTGTCTACTGCAAGCAAGGCGAGGTAGAAAAACGTTTAGGGTTGTCTAACACACACACACATGCATGCACACACACAAACACATGCTCTAAGCTCAAGTAGTACACACAAACACCAGGCTTAGACGCACACACACCTTACACACCTACGCACACCACGCTTAGACGCACACACACCTTACACACCTACGCACACCACGCTTAGACGCACACACACCTTACACACCTACGCACACCACGCTTAGACGCACACACACCTTACAAACCTACGCACACCACGCTTAGACGCACACACACCTTACACACACCATGCTTACAAGCAGCTACACACACACAAACAACCTACGCACGCACACAAACACGCATGCTGCACGACTTACACGCTTCTAGTTCAAGGCTAACCAGATCTGCTGAGCAGCACCTCGAGCGTCCGCTGCACACAATGCACATCTGCAACAGGCTCCAGAATGAAAGAGGCACAAATGCACACACCTTACACATCTTTACACACACACACACCACGCTTACAAGCACCTACACACACACACACAAACCTACGCAAAAACACAAGCACGCATGCTGCGTGACTTACGTGCTTCTAGTTCAAGGCGAACTAGATCTGCTGAGCAGCAGCCTGAGCGTTTGTTGCATAAGTTCTCTGCAATAGGCTCTACAAGCAGGGAGACACATATTCGAACGCCATCCGTGGCGCTGTCCCCTAGAGAGGTCTCTGATTGCCTGGAGGCACGCCATGGGCTGGCTGTGGGAGCAGACTTACACCTGTGTGGGGGGTTGGGTGTGTGTGTGTTGATTTACACCTGTGGGTGTGGTTTGGTTGTGTGTGGGTGTGGTTTGGGTGTGGTTTGGGTGTGTGTCGGTGTTGTTCGGCTGGCTGTGGGTGTGGTTTGGGTGTGTGTGGGTGTCCTTCGGCTGGCTGTGGGTGTGGTTTGGGTGTGTGTGGGTGTGCTTCGGCTAGCTGTGGGTCTGGTTTGGGTGTGTGGTTGGGCTTGCTGCGGGAGCTGGTTTACACCTGTTTGTGTGGTTGGGTGTGTGGTTGGGCTGGCTGTGGGTGCCGAGTTACACCTGTATGTGTGGGGGTGGGTGTGTGTGTTAGGTGGGTGCTGAGTTACACCTGTATGTGTGTGGGTGGGGGTGTGTGTTAGGTGGGTGCTGAGTTACACCTGTATGTGTGGGGGTGGGGGTTTGTGTTAGGTGGGTGCTGAGTTACACCTGTATGTGTGGGGGTGGGGGTGTGTGTTAGGTGGGTGCTGAGTTACACCTGTATGTGTGGGGGTGGGTGTGTGTGTTAGGTGGGTGCTGAGTTACACCTGTATGTGTGGGGGTGGGTGTGTGTGTTAGGTGGGTGCTGAGTTACACCTGTATGTGTGGGGGTGGGTGTGTGTGTTAGGTGGGTGCTGAGTTACACCTGTATGTGTGGGGGTGGGGGTGTGTGTTAGGTGGGTGCTGAGTTACACCTGTATGTGTGGGGGTGGGTGTGTGTGTTAGGTGGGTGCTGAGTTACACCTGTATGTGTGGGGGTGTGTGTGTGTGTTGGTGGGTGCTGAGTTACACCTGTGTGTGTGTAAGGGGGGGGGGGGGTGTTAGGTGGGTGCTGAGTTACACCTGTGTGTGTGTGTGGGGGGGGGGGGGGGGGGTGGGGGGGGTGTTAGGTGGGTGCTGAGTTACACCTGTGTGTGTGGGTCTGGGTGTGTGTGTTAGGTGGGTGCTGAGTTACACCTGTATGTGTGGGGGTGGGGGTGTGTGTTAGGTGGGTGCTGAGTTACACCTGTATGTGTGGGGGTGGGGGTGTGTGTTAGGTGGGTGCTGAGTTACACCTGCGTGTGGGGTTGGGTGCTGATTTACACCTGAGCGAGGGATTGGATGTGTATGTGTGTTAGGTGGGGGAGCGAGACAGGACACTCACTGAAGGGATGTGAAGGTTGTGATCACTTATGTTGAGGTAGGAGCGGTCTGTTCTTTTTGGGTGGGGTAGCTCACACGATGGGTGGGTAACGTGCAATGCGTTGGATTCTCAATATTTGTGGCGTTCTCGGGAGCCAAGATAGGACACCCGCTCATAGGTGGGGAATGTTGTGGTCACTTCTGTTGAGACAGGGGGAGGTCTGTTGGGAGCATCCATGGTGAGCAGGTTGTGTGCATTGGGTTGGGATTTTGATGCTGTATTTATCCATCCATGGTGAGCAGGTTGGGGGGGGGGGGGGGGGGGGGCTGCATGTGGTGGTGGCAGGCTGTATTTACCCATCCCCCAACGGTTGTTGTCGTATGTGTTGTTTCTGCCCACCCCCACCACCCCACTACTACCACTGCCACCACCACATGCAGCCCCCCTCCCCCCCCAACCCAGGCTGTATTTACCCATCCATGGTGAGCAGGTTGTGTGCATTGGGTTGGGATTTTGATGCTGTATTTATAATGTTGAGCAGGTTGTGTGACCTTGGGCCCTGGTGAGCAGGTTGTGCGCATTGGGTTGGGCACCTTGGCGCCAAGGAACAGGGTGTATGCACCATGGCGCCGAGGAACAGGGTGCATGCACCATGGTGAGCAGGTTGTGTGCATTGGGTTGGGATTTGATGCTGTATTTATATTGTTGAGCAGGTTGTGTGCATTAGGTTGGGATTTTGATGCTGTATTTATAATGTATATCAGTACATGGGAGCCAGGATAGGACACTTACTCAAAGAAGGGGCAGTTTTTGATGACTTCCATTAAGATAGGGGACGGGCTATTGGGAGCATCCACATTGGGTGGGTTGCGAGCATTGGGTTGGGCTTTTTATGCTGTATTAATAATGATTATCATTTTTTCTAGATGTTGAGTCTCGTCGTGACATTGAGTGTGGAGTGATTTCTCCATTCTCCTCATTGTCATTTTTACCATGATTTGGGTTACCATTATTAAATTATAATTCAATGGTAAAACAAAAACTTATTTAATGGTAGAAATGATCAAACAATTACCATGATTTTGGTTACCATCATTTAATTAGAATTTAATGGTAAAAAATATGTAATTGTTATTTAAATGGTAAAAATGATCAAACAATTGCCATGATTTTGGGAGCCTGGATAGGACACTCACTCAAAGAAGGGGAAGGCTGTGGTGACTGCTGTTGAGATGGTTGCGGTCTGTTGGTAGAGCACACGATAGGTGGGTTGTGTGCATCGGGTTGGACTTTTGATGCTGTATCAACAATGTTTATCAGTACTAGCATATGAGCCCGTCGTTCCGCCGGGGGGACCCCCGTGGCCACGTCAGCGACAGGTCTTGGAAAATCGAGATCGGAGACTCGCTGCCACCTGGGCGACAGGTCAGCAAGATATGGAACCAAAACCCCAAGCGGCTAGGCCAATTGGGGTCGAACACTCGCCAGGCACGCGCTATACCCTCGACAACGGACTATTATATATAGGATGTCAATATATTTGGGTTTTGAGTCTCGTCATGACATCGAGTGTGGAATGATTTCTCCATTCTCCCCTTCGTCATTTTTACCATGATTTGGGTTACCATTATTTAATTATAATTCAATGGTAAAATAAAATAAAACTTATTTAATGGTAAAAATGATCAAACAATTACCATGATTTTGGTTACCATTATTTAATTATAATTCAATGGTAAAAAATGGTAAAAATGATCAAACAATTACCATGATTTTGGTAACCATAATTTAATTATAATTTAATGGTAACAAAGATGTAATTACTATTTAAATGGTAAAAATGATCAAACAATTGCCATGATTTCGGTAACCATAATTTAATTATAATTTAATGGTAAAAATATGTAATTATTATTTAAATGGTAAAAATGATCAAACAATTACCATGATTTTGGGAGCCTGGAAAGGACACTCACTCAAAGAAGGGGAAGGTTGTGGTAACTGCTGTTTTAGTAATGCGTATCAGTATACGGGAGCCTAGATAGGACACTCACTCAAAGAAGGGGGAGGTTGTGGTGACTGCTGTTTTAGTAATGCGTATCAGTATACGGGAGCCTAGATAGGACACTCACTCAAAGAAGGGGAAGGTTGTGGTGACAGCTGTTTTAGTAATGCGTATCAGTATACGGGAGCCTAGATAGGACACTCACTCAAAGAAGGGGAAGGTTGTGGTGACTGCTGTTTTAGTAATGCGTATCAGTATACGGGAGCCTAGATAGGACACTCACTCAAAGAAGGGGAAGGTTGTGGTGACTGCTGTTTTAGTAATGCGTATCAGTATACGGGAGCCTGGAAAGGACACTCACTCAAAGAAGGGGAAGGTTGTGGTAACTGCTGTTTTAGTAATGCGTATCAGTATACGGGAGCCTAGATAGGACACTCACTCAAAGAAGGGGAAGGTTGTGGTGACTGCTGTTTTAGTAATGCGTATCAGTACACGGGAGCCTAGATAGGACACTCACTCAAAGAAGGGGAAGGTTGTGGTGACTGCTGTTGAGATAGGCGGCGGATGGTTGGTAGCATCCACGACGGGTGGGCTGCGTGTATTGGGGGTATCCGATGGCCATGTAGAGGGGGGCGGTGGGGAGGGCGGGGGCGATGATGGGGGCGGTGGTGATCGAGGGGGCGGTGATGGTGGGGGCCGTGATGGGGGTGGTGGTGAGGGTGGGGGCCGTGATGGAGGTGGGGGAGACAGTGGCAGTGGAGAGGGTGGTGGTGATGGTGGGTGTGGGGGAGAGGGGGGCGGAGGGGGAGAGTGGGGAGGGCAAGTATGGTGGTGGTGGGGAGGAAGGGCGGTAGCGCTTGGGCGGGCGTGGGGGTCGAGAGGGGCGGGGGGGCCAGGGGGGTAGGGGTACTCTGGGTAGATGGGCCAGTCCTGGGGGCCTTGGGGGAAGTGTGGGGGTGGGGTGGGGAAGGCGAGGGGGGGTGAATCATGGGGAGGGGGGGGAGCAGGAGGGGAGGTTGAGAGGGGGGAGAGGGGTGGGGGGTGGGTGATGGGGGTGGGGGGGGAGGGGGGGGCGGTGATGGCGGAGGAGAGGGTGGGGGTGGTGATGGGGGTGGTGGGAGGAGGTCGGTGGGTGAGATGGGGGTGGCGGAGAGGGAGGGGGGGGAGATGGGGGTGGTGGAGAGGGTGGGCGGGGAAGATGGGGGGTTGTGGAGAGGGTGGAGGGGGGAGAAGGGGGTGGTGGAGGAGATGGGGGTGGTGGAGAGGGTGGCAAGGATGGGGGTGGCGGTGATGGGGTGGCGGAGAGGGAGGAGGCGGGGAGGTAGGAGATGGCGACGGTGGCGGTGGGGAGGTAGAGGGTGGGGGTGGTGATGGGGGTGGCGGAGAGGGAGGAGGCGGGGAGGGAGGAGAAGGTGATGGTGGTGGTAGGGAGGTAGAGGGAACTGGTGGGGGTGGTGCTAAGGAAGGGGATGAGGAAGAGGGGGGGAGGGTAAGCTGGGAGAGGAAGGGGACTGTGCAGGACATTGTCATGACCATCACCAAGGAGGGGTGGCGGTGATCGGAGGAGAGAGACCTCGCGTCCAGAACAGCAAGTAGAGTCCGAGCTCCAAATGAAAAATTGCAAAGCATCTCTCACGCTGGCTGCCAGGGCAGTGGCAAGGGGAGTGTAAGCCTGTGTGTGTGTGTGAGTGTGAGCATGTGTGTGTGTGTGTGTGTGTTTATGTATGTATGTATGTATGTATATGTATGTATGTATGTATATTATGGTATGTATGTATGTATGTATGTGTGTGTGTGTGTGTGTATGTATGTATGTATGTATGTAAGTGGAGTGTAAGCATGTGTGTGTGCATGCGTGTGGTATCCCCTGCGCTGGCTGCAAGGGTAGTGGCAAGTGGAGTGTAAGTGTGTGTGTGCCTGTGCATATGTACTGCATGTTCTACTTGTACCACCCATCTACATGTTTCCTGTACTGTACTACATCACGTACTAGATAATAATGCTGTACAGTAACGGGTTACTCATAAGTTCTCACCCAACTATTCTTCGTGTACTGCCTGTACTACATCACATACTAGATAATGATGCTGTACAGTAACAGGTTGCTCCTAAGTTCACATCCAACTGCACTGCATGTACTGGGTGTTCTGCATGTACTGCATGTACTACATCACGTACTAGATAATGATGCTGTACAGTAACAGGTTGTTCCTAAAGTCACATCCGACTGCACTGCCTGTTCTGCATGTACTGCCTGTACTACATCACTTACCAGATAATGATGCAGTATGATTGCAGCTGCCTCCTAAGCTTGCACACACTGACAGCCAAGGCAGTGTCGCCTGCACCTGGGCCTGATACCAATGTGTGTGGTGTGGGGTGGGGTGGGGTGGGGTGGGGTGACAAAGTCAGCAGGGGGATGGTTGGAGGTTGTGGACGGGTGTGGGAGGTAGGCAAGGTACTGATGTTTTGTGTGTGTGGTGTTTGGGGGGGAGGGGGTGGGGGGGACAAAGTTACGAGGGGGATGGTTGGAGTGAGCTTATGGAGGGGTTGTGGGAGGGTAGACAAGCCTCTGGTACCGATGCTGTGTGTGTGTGTGGGGGGGGGGGGGGGGGGGGGGTGGTTCGCACCTTGCACACAGTACCCGCCAAGGCAGTGTCGCCTGCACCCTGGGCCCTGACTCCCCCCGTGTGTGGGGTGGGGGGCACCAAGTCAGCCGGGGCTCGTTAGGGTTTTTGGATAGGAGGTCGGAGGTGGACCAGGGTACTATTATGTGCGTGTGGGGGAAGGGGGGGGGGAGGGGGACAAATCAGCAGGGGGATGGTCGGATGTCGTGGAGGGAGGTGGGCCAGGTACTGATATGTGTGTGTATGTGTGCGTGTTTGTGGAGGAGGGGGGGGGGGGGGGGGGGGGGGGGGGGCACAGCAGGGTTATGGTTGGATGTTGTGGAGGTATGCCTTTATGTATGTATGTGGTGGTGGGGCACAGAGAAAGTATTGGATAAAATATATGAATCAAGGTGGGATGAAATATATTTTGATAAGATCGTGCTTGCATTTTAATTGTCAGTGTAACTGCTGAGGACAGCGAGCACACAGCTCTACCCCCCCACCACCACCACCACACACACACACACACACCACCCCCTCCCTTTTTACACTTGCACCTGTGTGTAGCCTAGGCCAGCAAAGATAAGTCTTGTTTTAGCCTGTGAAATGTCATACACACACCTCTACCCCCCCCCCCCACACACACACACACACATACACATCCCCCCCCCCCCCCCACACACACACAAGCCCCCCCCACCCCCCCTCCCTCCCTGTTTACACACGCACCTGAGTGTAGCCTAGGCCAGCAAAGGTAAGTCGTGTTTCAGTTTGTGAAATGTCATACACACACACCTCTACCCCCCCCACCCCCACCCCCACCCACACCCCCACCCACACCCACACACATCCCACCACCCCACACACACACAAGCCCCCCCCACCCCCTCCCTTCCTGTTTACACACGCACCTGTGTGTAGCCTAAGCCAGCAAAGGTAAGTCGTGTTTCAGTTTGTGAAATGTCATACACACACACCTCTACCCCCCCCCCCCCCCCCCCCCCCCCCCCCCCCCCACACACACACACACACACACCACATCCCACCCCCCCCCACACACCACACAAGCCCCCCCCCCCCCCTCCCTTCCTGTTTACACACGCACCTGTGTGTAGCCTAGACCAGCAAAGGTAAGTCGTGTTTCAGTTTGTGAAATGTCATACACACACACCTCTACCCCTCCCCCCACACACACCCACCCCACCACACCCACCCACAAGCCCCCCCTGCCCCCCTCCCTCCCTGTTTACACTTGCACTGTGTGTAGCCTAGGCCAGCAAAGGTAATTCTTGTTTCAGTCTGTGAAATATCATACACACACACCTCTACCCCCCCACACACACACACAAACAAACCCCACCCCACCCCTCCCTGTTTACACACACTGATACCCCCCCCACCCCTCCCCCCACACCACACAAAATCCCCCCCCCACACCACACACCCCCTCCCTGATTACACACGCCGATACCCACCCCCCACCCCCCACACACACCAAATCCCCCCACCCCACCCCACCCCTCCCTGTTTACACACACACCTGTGTGTAGCCTAGGCCAGCAAAGGTAAGTCTCGTTTCAGTGGGGGAGATATCCCTCCAAGATGGAGGGCCCCACGGCATGCCGTCCACTAATGTCTGTCTAATTTCACGTTTGCACGATTTGGCTGCACAGGGGGACGGGATACATTGTATGGTGGTGTGCAGGGTTGTGTGGTGCAGGGTTGTTTGGTATGCTGTGGTATGCTGTGGTGTAGTGGAGGGTGGCATGTCCCTCTAAGATGGTGGGCCCATGGCATGCCGTCCACTAATGTCTGTATAATTTCACGTTTGCATGATTTGGCTGCACAGGGGGACGGGATAGGGTTGTGTGGTGGGGTGCAGGGTTGTGTGGTGCAGGGTTGTTTGGTATGCTGTGGTATGCTGTGGTGTGTTGGAGGGTGTGGCATGTCCCTCCAAGATGGCGGGCCCCACGGCATGCCGTCCACTACTGTCTGTCTAATTTCACGTTTGCATGATTTGGCTGCAAAGGGGGACGGGATAAATTTGTGTGATGGTGTGCAGGGTGGTGTGGTGAGGTTTTGGGTTGTGTGGTGGTGTAGGGTTGTTTGGAATGGTTTGGTATGGCGTGATGTAGGGTTGTGTGGTGTAGGGCTGTGCGGTGAGGAATTGTGTCATGTAGTTTGGTGAGGTGTACTGTGTTGTGTTGTAGTGTGGTTTGGTATCATTTGGTGTGGTACTGTGTGATAGAGGGTTGTGTGGTGTGGTGAGGTGAGTTGTTTGGCTGTGTGGTGTGGTGCAGGGTGGTGTGGTGTGGTGTGGTTTTGGGTCATTTGGTATGGTTTGGTATGGTGCGGTGCGGTGTGGTGGAGGGTGAAATGTCCTAAATATAATAATGTGTATGTAAATCTAAATATGTGTATGTTGCACTTCAATATAAATTAAATATAAATTACGTTGCAGTTAAATATAAATGTCATGATTTGTATAAAAATATTAATATATAGATTTGTATTTTGCTTTACATTGCTGCATGCTGTGTGCTGAAAGCTGCATGCTGTGTGCTGAAAGCTGCATGCTGTGTGCTGAAAGCTGCATGCTGTGTGCTGAAAGCTGCATGCTGTGTGCTGAAAGCTGCATGCTGTGTGCTGAAAGCTGCATGCTGTGTGCTGAAAGCTGTGGCAAGGGAAGGGAAAGGAACTGCAGCAAAGGAAAAACTGCGTGAGACCGAATGGGTTCAAATTGATCCGAAAGACTGTGATGAGGTTTGAGCCGTCGAAATGTATCAAAAACTCACCTGCCCCTATCTCCAACCTCCCCAGGTCCATTGCACGGGAGCCCTGGGTTTTGTCCGGGTCTCTGCAGGCCCCCCCATATTCTACTTGCATACCACACCACAAACAAGAGTACTAGCATAGTGTAACACATCCTCACCTGCCCCTATCTCCAACCTCCCCAGGCCCCCCATATTGCTTCCACACCACACCACACTACACCACAAACAACACCACACACCACAATCTACATCACACCACAAACAGGAATACCTGCGTAGTGTAACACATCCTCACCTGCCCCTATCTCCAACCTCCCTAGGTCCATCAATATTGCTTCCACACCACATCACACTACACCACAAACAACACCACACACCACAATCTACATCACACCACAAACAGGAATACCAGCGTAGTGTAACACATCCTCACCTGCCCCTATCTCCAACCTCCCTAGGTCCATTGCACAGCAGCCTTTTGTTTCGTCCAGGTCTCTGCATGCCCCCACATGGTCTACTTGTACACCACACCACACATCACCACAAACAACACCACAAAAAACAACATACCACAAACAACACACCACCACAAACAATACCACACACCACAATCTACATCACACCACAAACAATAAAACCAGCGTATGCTCACCTGCCCCTATCTCCAACCTCCCTAGGTCCATTGCACAGCAGTCCTGGGTTATGTCCGGGTCTCTGCAGGCCCCCCCATTGTCTACTTGTACACCACACCACAAACAATAGTACTAGCATAGTGTAACACATCCTCACCTGCCCCTATCTCCAACCTCCCTAGGTCCATTTTCACAGCAGCCTTGTGTTCCGTCCGGGTCTCTGCAGGCCCCCCCACATTACTTCAACACCACACCACACGACACCGCAAACGATAATACCAGCATAGTGCAACACATCCTCACCTGCCCCTATCTCCAACCTCCCTAGGTCCATTGCACAGCAGCCCTGTTTTTTCCGGGGCTCTGCAGACCCCCACATAGTCTACTTGTACCACAACACACATGAGTACCAGCGTAGTGTTACACATCCTCACCTGCCCCTATCTCCAACCTCCCCAGGTCCATTGCACAGCAGCCCTGGGTTTTGTCCGGGTCTCTGCAGGAACCCTCATAGTTTACTCGTACTCGGAAGCATGCATACTCTTTAGCTGAGAAAGAAACCGTGCCGGTGTAGTCGATTTGGAAGGGCGAGGGACCGGAGCATATGGCTTTGGTTTGCTGAAGGGAGCGCAGTTGGTGAGACAGTCTTGTTGCTGTTGCCCCCCTGCCCACAGACAAGGGTCCTGGGTGGATGGGTGTGGGGTGTGTGTGGGGTGTGTGTGTGGGGGGGGGGGGGGGGGGGGGGGGGGGGAATGGGGTATGGTGGGAGGGGGTATGTGTGATCCGTGTGTGTTTGTGTCTGTGTGATTGTGTTTGAGTATGTGTGTGGTTGGGGGGTATGTGTGTGAGTTTGTGTGTGTGTGTGTGCGTGATCGTGATTGTTTGTGAGTGTGTGTGTGATAAGGGGCATTTACAGGATTTTTGGTGTGGCTCTGTCTTGTTGAAGGGAGCGCAGTTGGTGAGACAGTCTTGTTGCTGTTGCCCCCCTGCCCACAGACAACGATCCAGGGTGGAGGGGAGTGGGGGTTGGAATGGGGTGTGGTGGGAGGGGGGGAAGGGGGGTGGTATTTGTGTGGTGGGGGTTATGTGTGTGTGGTGGGGGGGTATGTGTGTGAGTTTGTGTGTGTGTTTGTGTGTGTGATTGTGTGTGAGTATGTGTGTGGAAGGGGGCATGCACAGGATTTCGGGTGTGGCTTCGTCTTGTTGAAGGGGCGCTGTTGGTGAGACAGTCTTGTTGCTATTGCCCCCCTGCCCACAGACAAGGGTCCTGAGTGAGTTGGGTTGGGTTGGGTTGGGTTGGGTTGGGTTGGGTTGGGTTGGGTTGGGGTGTGGTGTGGTGTGGTGTGGTGTGGTTTGGTGTGGTGTGGTGTGGTGTGGTGTGGCGCTGTTGGTGTGGTGTGGTGTGGTGTGGTGTGGTGTGGTGTGGTGTGGTGTGGTGGTGTGGTGTGGTGTGGTGTGGTGTGGAGCTGTTGGTGAGGCAGTGTGAAGCTATGCCCTACAGCTGTCTGTACCTAGTCAAACATGTTTAACACCTCTTAATAGGGTGTTGAATAAGTGCAGACATATTTAAGAGGAGATAGGGTGTTATCTAGGTGCAGACATGTTTATCACCTCGAAATAGGGTTTTAACTAAGTGCAGACATGTTTAACACCCCTTAATAGGGTGTTGAATAGGTGCAGACATATTTAAGAGGAGCTAGGGTGTTAACTAGGTGCAGACATGCTTCAGAGGAGCGAGGGTGTTAACTAGGTGCAGACATGCTTCAGAGGAGCGAGGGTGTTAACTAGGTGCAGACATGCTTCAGAGGAGCGAGGGTGTTAACTAGGTGCAGACATGCTTCAGAGGAGCGAGGGTGTTAACTAGGTGCAGACATGCTTCAGAGGAGCGAGGGTGTTAACTAGGTGCAGACATGCTTCAGAGGAGCTAGGGTGTTAACTAGGTGCAGACATGCTTCAGAGGAGCGAGGGTGTTAACTAGGTGCAGACATGCTTCAGAGGAGCGAGGGTGTTAAATAGGTGCAGACATGCTTCAGAGGAGCGAGGGTGTTAACTAGGTGCAGACATGCTTCAGAGGAGCGAGGGTGTTAACTAGGTGCAAACATGCTTCAGAGGAGCGAGGGTGTTAACTAGGTGCAGACATGTTCAAGAAGAGCTAGGGTGTTAACTAGTTGCAGACATGCTTCAGAGGAGCTAGGGTGTTAACTAGGTGCAGACATGCTTCAGAGGAGCTAGTCAGCTAGGGTGCCAACTAGGTGCAGACATGTTCAAGAAGAGCTAGGGCGTTAAACACTCCCCTAACCTTGCAGGCTTAAACACCCCTACAGTGCTAACTAGGTTCAGACAGCCGTAGAGACTTTGCCGAGGTCAAGTTTTCGATTCGACAGGTGGCTGTAGACAGTCTTCTGTCAAAGATTTGGGATAAACTCTAAATCCCATGAGCACTACTTGCATTCTCAACCCTCTCTGATGCTCTTCTCTCCTGCCCATCTTGCGCATGCTCACCCTCAGCAAATGTGAGCAGAGCTGCCACGAGGGTGGCTATAAGACGCGTCATGTACTGCTTATCTGCCTCATGGATTATTTGCAACTCCGAGAGGGTCTAGGTTTCTCGGTATCGCGGGAAAATGTCGACAGCTGGAGCGACGCGCACATAGCAGTGCGCAGGGGGTGAATAAGAAATCCCGTTGGGTTTAATCAGGGACACGGGAATGGAGAAATGGAAGGGCGGAGGGGGGAACTGCCGAGGAAGATTTTAGCAAGTTACGAATGGGTTCTGGTCTGGTACTCGGTTAGGTCAGGTTGGGTCTGGTCTATGAAAGATTTGCTGGGGTCAGTCCTTCGCCAATGGATTGCTATGCGTTATTAGATTCTAGGAAGCAGAAGGGCGGATCGGATGTTAGGAGGATTTTGATGTGTAACGACCGAACAGGTCAGGTCGGGAAACGGCATGGGAGGGGTGGATGAATAGAGAAGACTTTTTAGGAGGCAGTATTCGAAAGAAAGGAGCACTGAATCGAGGGGCGTGTCAAAAAGGTCGGATAGATTATAGCAGGGGAACAGCAGGGGACTAAGAGTTCGACATTGGCGTTGGGTTGTGGAAACGGCGTTGTTGGTCAAGGGTCAACCATTGGGGGGTCTGCGCCCAATGAGGGGACTGCAACCGTACCGCAGTTTTTGTGTCGCCCCCCCCACCCCCACACACGAACTCACACACGCTGCCCTGCCCCTGCCTGTCACAGTAACGGAAGCCTGCCAGCCTGGCTCTTGTTTTAGGCTGAGCCCCCCCTTCTGGGGGACGGGAGCCCCCAGGGTTACCCTTTTGTCAAGTGTCTGTTTGTCTATTTGCCTGTAACCCTGGCCCTAACGAAGTCGTGAACCCTGGCTTCAGCCCGCTGCACTCGATTCCGGTGCTCTGGGGCAGTTACTTTTCCTTATCCTTGTGCCACATTCATTCAATTTGAGGCAATTTTTTTGCCATATTCCCATAATAAAAAATGCAAAAAATGCCCCAAAAATGCCACGCACGTCCCTGCCAAAATGAGCATGTGAACCAGTGAAAACCAGGGGGAACGCGCACATCCCAGTGAAAGTATGAAAACAGGCACTCACCCTCTGGAGTGTGCGTGTTGACAACTTGACACGCAGACACGTTTGTGTTGAACTACCCTGATGGGGGCCGTATTGTACTCATGTGCGCATCTCTTAGCCTTGGTTACTCCCTCCTGGTCAGTGGTTGGTCAGTGGTGCGGGCGGATTGGTCATGGGCTGGCAACTCCCGCCAGCACAAGGGTCATGCCATCAGGGTACTTCAAATTGCTAAATTTGCCAGCGCTAAAGCGCACTTGAAAAACAAAAAAACTGCGCTTTGTAGTGCAAAAAACGCATTTTTTGCTTGCTGCGCCCACAGGGAGTTGCAAAAAACTGCGCAGAGGGGTCAAAAAGTCAGCGCTCAAAAGCGCGCGCTTTGAATTACCCTGCTTGCCATACTCGTTCGTTCCGAGTCCTAGTAACATTTCCAATCACATCTAATATTTTGAGTTTGGCTAGCATAGGGAGACACACCCATTGAGGCGAAAATCTTCCTTGAAAAAGAAGAGATAGAAATACGGTGATTTTATTGTTAGATTAGTTCATCAACCTTGCATTTGCTTAATGGAGCAATTATCAGCTAAAAGGGCTGAAGCTATGCATCTAAGTTCAAGTTCAAGCTGGCCATCTAAGTTCAAGTTCAAGCTGGCTATGCGGAGCAGGTGTTGTTACTGTTGTACCATTCGCTATGGAAACAATTTGTAAGTCGTGAAAGTTATTTCACCCCAGGAGTGGGTCTCCCGACACAAAGCAGCGACACCGAGGATTCAGTTCGAATGGCGTTGCCTCTCCTACAAAAGAGTTTCTCGAAGCCGGCGGGAGGCCCTCGCGGAAGTTGCATGGAATAGCAGTGGTAGAAATGAGGAACTCGTAACCTATCAGCTAGAATACACTCCGTAGAGTGGACAGAGATGGTTGCAGCGGAACAGACGCGCCAATCTATACACGGAGACGAGAATAACGTTACAAGCACTGGAGACCCATCAAGGGGCACCAGTGGTGAAAGGGGCGGCAGCCTGGAACCTAACAGGGTACAGGCTAGACAGCGCGTGTCAGTGGAACCGGTGACGCAGCCAACAGGAAGCTGTCACTGTGTCATGAAGGAAGACACAGTCTACGGGAAGCTGGCACAGTACTGGCAGAGCCGATAGTTCTAAGGAAGTACATAAGTAGTCACCAAGTCATAAAACGCGTGAGAGCACCGCAATTCATGCTGATAGCCTCCTGTTTGTGCCAATTATGGAACACATATGGGGGACCTGCTTTTTTTTTGGCAACACCCCCGCAGAGCCGCTAGTTCCGCTCATGGTTTTCGTTGGGGTTCATGTTTTGGTGGCCGCTTTTCATGTAATCCTCTTCCGCCGTTTGGGAAACCATATTTTCTCGTTAATTTTCCGCAATGGCGTCCAAGATGCTGGACATTATGAGGGGCCTGCAGGCACGCAAGGTGCAGCTGACAGTCCGCTACCTTAGTGATGATGATATGCTATTGGACGGGTGCCAGGACGCATGGCATACATGGCGCCTACTTTTTTTTGTGCCTACTCGTGCCTACTAGTAGCAGTCCCGTAGTCCCGCACGCGCCGCTGTGGTTTCGTGGTTTTGATGGTGGAGGGGTCAGACCTGGACGGTTTCTTAGCTTCATATTTTGCCGAATGGCTTATTTCTCTGTTGTCGCAAGTCAACCCTCAATTCGAGATGAAAATGTAGCCGAAGGACATGTAGAAGCTATCAGCGCAAGCTGGGGCGAAGCCGGTGAGCACTACCTAACCTTCTTTCAGCACCTTTCAGCACCTCCAACTTTCTCAAATCCGATCTTTTTCGGCTTCCGCATCTTTGGCGCAGCTTCTTGAGCTTCGCAACCTCCTTCAATTCTTTGCGGGGCGTGCGGCATCTGGCGACTTTTCACTCCTCTGGCCGACCTCAACTTCGACAGCCTTTTTCTCACTCTTCCCTCCATACGTTTCTGTGTTCTTGTGCTCGTCTTAAAGCGCTCAAGGAAACGCATCTGCCTATACCTTTTCTTTGGGTCAAGGCTCGGTTTTTGCAAAAACGCCAGGTCAACACCTTTCCCTCAGCCTTCTTTCAGCTCCTTTCAGCACCTTTCCCTCTGCCCTATCTTCTCGCTTCTCCCTGCCCAAAAGTAGGCGCCATGCATGGGGGAGCAGTAGGCCCGTTCCGCTCATGGTTAGATGTTTTTTTGTGGGTATGTGGATTTTGAGAGATACCAACCCACGACCAAACGCACATTCACCACTACCCCTGTTGACCATGGCAGACAAGCTCCCTGCCATGGTCGTTAGAGGCGGAATCAAGGAGACATAACTAGAGAACCACCATGAGGAATCCTCATGCTTTACAAGAAAGGAGACCCCACCCAAGCCAATCACTACAGACCTATTGGCAACAACATTTAGCTTTCCGGAGTAATATGTCTTGAGCACTCTCACAGGGAAGGGACTACAGCGTGGGCTTTACAATCGTGATAGCATGTCAGGCGACATGGCAGGTATAAGAAGGGAAAAGCGACAGTACCTCAGGGTACTGCCGCCGGTAGGTGCCGGCCCTAACGGGCAGAGGCACTACTATGGAAGCTTCCAGGCAGAAGGCCTGGCGCCCCAAGACACTCTAGCTGGACCGGGAGAACCGGTCTATAACATCCCCCCAAATTCCTGGTATTCTTCATTCATAAGAATTCCTGGAATTAGGAGGTTCTAGGGGAAGGGAAGCTAGAGTGAAAATAAATAACTGGTGCATAAAGAAGCACAAGGACATAGGCTTCTGACTGGCCAGTGTTTACTAATGAATGGTGATTGGCCTTGTAAGGCATATGCAAGTACATTCAGGAGAGAACAAGGGGCAATGGCAGTACAGATCATCTATTATCTATTATGCATATAGGACTGGATTCCACCTGTGGAGCTGCCAGGAAGGTGCAGCCATAGGGCCTTGTTCGGGTAAAGGAGGCTGGATAGCAATCTGTGTATTTAGCCATTATTAAGGTAAACAACTTTAAGGTAGACGTCCCCCGCTAGCTCATAACTATCAATCCAGATGGAAGGATATGGTGAGGTACTTCCAGTATCATCTATAAAGTATCATAAGTCAAGATCTCCAGATTAATGCTATGGGGAACTGTGGGGCCATAGTGGTGAATCAGGGATGGACTGTAAAGGAGCTGCAGGAATCTGCAGGGGGAAAACTTTGAAGGCAAGCAGCTCCCCATGATCAAGAATATAGAGATACCAACCCACGACCAAACGAACATTCACCACTACCCCTGTTGACCACGGCAGACAAGCTTCCTGCCATGGTCGTAAGAGGCGGAATCAAGGAGACAAAACTAGAGATATGGCGGGCCTACTTGGCGCCTACTTTTTTTGTGCCTACTCGTGCCTACTAGTAGTAGTCCCGTAGTCCCGTCATGTAACAATTCAAATTCGGTATAAAAAAAAAGATAACGCCTGGAGGGGCGAGGTGTTAAGGGGACCCTCCCGTACGCCGCAGTTGGGGAAAGTCACCATGGCAGACATAGTAAGTGTCACCCTCCAGGCGGGAGGGACTCCTAAATTCGGTATCGTTAGTAAGCTGTTACAGTCTAGGGGTAGACCAAATAGGCTAAAGGAACTTGCCCAACCATAATAGGAGGGGCTTTAACGACAAGTTCTAAGAGCGCGACGCTTGCGACACGGGAAAACGCTTTAGCAGTCACCGGCATGGAGTTTCGAAAGTAGCTACTCGTAGCCGAATAGAGCTACAAACATTGAACAACTTTTGCGAAGGATCTTGACCGCTGCGATGATGATAACTCTAATCATGCGCACTCCAACTATGAGCGAAATGTTTGGGTGCGGAGGTGGTCGGAATCATTCAAACGCCTGGACATCTGTCGGACATCAGACAGAGAGACGGCGGAGAGAGACACGGGGGGAACTTAGGGCTTCAGCCCAGGGACCCTGGGGGGTCCAGAAGGGGCTAAAGTGAAAAAGCACTGATGAACTGAACCCCGGTAATCATCCAAACTGACAAATATAAATATAAATGCCATCATCTGATTTCGGTACCCCATCTAACAACATGTTGATTTATCAAAGATTTAACACGGTACAGAGATTGGAATATTGAGAATGGATTGATAAGGATAACGCTTTGATTGTTGTTATCACTGCCAAAGACGGCCAGCAGCTGAAAAGTTCAATTTCAACTGTGATCTGAAAGATCGAACCTTGAACCCTAAACCCTGGTTACGTATGTAGGTTCCAGTCGAGGGGTAGCCACTTAAAGGGAACTCACCCAACCTCAAACACAAATAAATCAATAGTACGCCTTATTACGAGGCGTGAGATAGCGGGGGCCAGCCCGTTTGCTTTCACTGGGGGCCAACCACCAATACCCCAAACAATCAAGATCAACTCTATATTTACAGTACCGGCTAATTGAAAGAAGCACTTGATGAGCTGCATAGCTTTTCTTCGGTTCGAATCTGCACTGGCATGTGCTCTAGAAATCCCTGGTTTCTGTGGTAATCACACGGGGGGTATTGTTAACTGCAATGTGCAGACGGTTAGACGCCAGACCTGGCGTATAGAACCTTGTAACAAATATTATTATTATTATTAATTTAAAGAAGCACTTGATGAGCTGCATAGCTTTTCTTTTCTGCTACGAGCAGCAGCTTCTAGGCAGCCCTTCTGGCTTGCTTCCCAGCCAAACCTACAACAAAGTAATGCATATGGAAGCTGATAGCTTTAGCTTTTCGGTTCTGTTGAAATCTAGGTGCTTGGCCCAATGGCTGGCTCAGGTAGCTGCCAAGATGCTGCTGCTCGTAGCGGAAAAGAAAAGCTATGCATGCCCGTACCATGCTATCAATCCACACCTGGACCATGTAACAATTCAAATTCAAATTCCTATCTCCACACCTGGACCATGTAACAATTCAAATTCAAATTCCTATCTCCACACCTGGGCCATGTAACAATTCAAATTCAAATTCCTATCTCCACACCTGGACCATGTAACAATTCAAATTCATATCTCCACACCTGGACCATATAACAATTCAAATTCAAATTCAAATACCTATCTCCACACCTGGACCTGGACAATCCAACTGAAGATAAAAAAAGTAACTAGTAGCCTGTACACGCAACTCTGGAAATAAATATAATCAATAATGCCTTATAATGAGGCGTGAGGTTGAGGGAGCCAGCCCGTTTGCTTGCACTGGGGCCAACCACTAAAACTCAGAAACCATCAGTACGGTTTCAAATTTTGAAACAGGCTGTCCAAGGGTCATTCAAAGTCAAATTCAAATTCAAAGGTGAAGTACATAACCTTCTCCTACCATATCTAGGGAACGGCAATATAAAATCATATGATGCCGGCAGACTGACCAGGCTGAAGTTACAACTAAATACGATATCGTATGATGCAATTGTATGAGATCTTATGATATCAAACTTGCCTTTGGTCGACATCATACGATATGCCGGTCCCTAACCATATACAAAGGTAATGATAACGCCTGGTGGGGCGTGGTGTTAAGGGAGCCCGTTGTACGCGGGTGGGGAGCGGTCTCCTACCTCAACTGGACAAGTCGCCATCGCGGTTGACGACGACCTGCAACGCCAAGAGCGACCGAAGGGGGAATCGAACCCCCGACTCTTCGTCCTCACATTGATTTGGACTACCACTATAACCGTATACCTATCTCCACATTAATGGTTTTCATTAAGAGAGGATAGTTGGAAGATCCCCCCGGAAGTGGCGATGTGGGCTTGTCTTGGGTCAACACTGGCCTACCTATGACAGACAGACAAGACATGCTCCTCTGACTCAACCCACCATATCCAGGCATCACCACGAATGTGGACCGACAACCTCAGCAGGTTGTTGAGCAGCACCTGTGAAACCTTCAAACCAATCTCAGCTAATCTCAGCGGGTTGGCGAGCGGCACCTCCGACTCAACCCACCATATCCAGGCATCAAAATCAGTCAATATCAACCAAAATCAATCTCAGCGGGTTGGCGAGCGGCAGCAGGGGCTGAAGTCACCATCTTCATCCATCAACGCCAATGCTCCAATGGGTGGAAGGCTCAATGAGTGGGCAACAGGCAACCCTCAGCCGGGTGGCGAGCGGCAGCACAGACTGAAGTCACCATCTTCATTCATCAACGCCGATGAGGACCGACAATCTCAGCAGGTTGTTGAGAGGCACCTGTGAAACCTTCCAACCAATCTCAGCCAATCTCAGCGGGTTGGCGATCGGCACCTCTGACTCAACCCACCATATCCAGGCATCAAAATCAATCGAAATCAATCTCAGCGGGTTGGCGATTGGCAGCAGGGGCTGAAATCACCATCTTCAGCCACCAACACCAATGCGGACCGACAATCTCACCGAGTTGGCGATCGGCAGCACAGGCTGGTCCCACCATATCCAGGCATCACCACCAAAGCAGACCGACAATCTCAGCGAATTGTTGAGCGGACTGGTCCCGTTATATCCCGGCATCAGCACCAATGCGAACCGACAATCTCAGCGGGTTGGCGATCGGCAACACGGGCTGAAGTCACCATCTTCAGCCATCAACGCCAATTCTGCAATGGGCCGTAAGCTGCTCCTGATGAGTTTGGCCACCCCCCCCAAGGCTCCAAGGTTGCCCCCCTTTCTTCCCACTCCAGCCACCCCTGGCTTTGGCGTGGTTTCATTGGAGGCACCCCTGCTGCCCACTCTAGCCACCACGTCTGCTGGCTGGGCTAGTAGTGGCTTCCTACTAGCTACCTTGGGTCCCAGCTTAGTCCTGGTCCTGACAGCTGGCAGTCGCGCCTTTGTAGACCGGCAGATATTCCGTCGTAAAAACAGCGGTGATCGTCGCTCCTGTGCCTCCTCTCCAGGCTGGCTTGTGGCCCCCCTTTTTAAAAACTGAGGTGATCGCCGCTCCTGTGCCTCCTCTCCAGGCTGGCTTGTGGACCCCCTTTTCAGCACACTGCCCAACTGCTGTGGCCCCTGCGTTCCCTCCACTTGCTGGCTTGTGGACCCCCTTTTCAGCACACTGGCCAACTGCTGTGGCCCCTGCGTTCCCTCCACAGGCTGGCTTGAAGGCTTCTGTGTCATTCCTCTGACAGTTGGCAGCTGTGTTGGCAGCTGAGGTCGTCGCTCCTGTGCTATCTCTGCAGGCTGGGTTGGGGCGCCCCTTTCTAACACACTGCCCAAATGCTGGGGGAGCTCTGCATGCTGTGCAGCCTGGGCTGAGGCGCCCCGTCTAAGTCGTCCGACAGACTTTGTTGACAGCTGAGGTCGACGCTCCTGCGCCTCCTCTCCAGGCTGGCTTGGTGCGCTGGTTCTAGGTACTCTGCCCACCAGCAGTGGGAGATCTGCATGCTGTGCAGCCTGGGTTGAGGCGCACCGTGTAGATCGACCGGCAGACCGATGTGACAGCTGAGGTCGTCGCTCCTGTAACTCCTCTGCAGGCTGGCTTTGGGCGCTCGTTCTACGTCTCCCGTCCAAGGTCTGCAACAGCTGCCTGGTGACTATTGTTTCGCCCTGGTCTGGGCCTTGGCCCAGTAGTTGCTGGTGCATCTGTCTCGTGGTCCTGGTCTGGTCAGAGGTTTTGTCTGGCTGTGGCTGTTGCGATTGACTGGTGGCTCTTTGCAAACTCTGGCCTGAGCCCTGTCCTGCTTGCTGCTGCGTGAGCCTGGTAGTCCTGGTCTGGTCAGAGGTTTTGTCTGGCTGTGGCTGTTGCGATTGTCTGGTGGCTCTTTGCAAACTCTGGCCTGAGCCCTGTCCTGCTTGCTGCTGCGTGAGCCTGGTAGTCCTGGTCTGGTCAGAGGTTTTGTCTGGCTGTGGCTGTTGCGATTGTCTGGTGGCTCTTTGCAAACTCTGGCCTGAGCCCTGTCCTGCTTGCTGCTGCGTGAGCCTGGTAGTCCTGGTCTGGTCAGAGGTTTTGTCTGGCTGTGGCTGTTGCGATTGTCTGGTGGCTCTTTGCAAACTCTGGCCTGAGCCCTGTCCTGCTTGCTGCTGCGTGAGCCTGGTAGTCCTGGTCTGGTCAGAGGTTTTGTCTGGCTGTGACTGCTGTGTCTGTCTGGTCCTTTTAGCACTCTTGCATTTGCCTTCTTCTGGTTCCTGCTGCTGCTGCTGCTGGTGGTTTCCTGGTCGCTGCTGCATCTGCCTAGTGGTCCTGGTCTGGTCAGAGCCTTGTCCAGGTGGCTGCTGCGTCTGCCTGGTGGTCCTGGTCTGGTCAGAGCCTTGTCCAGGTGGCTGCTGCGTCTGCCTGGTGGTCCTAGTCTGGTCAGAGCCTTGTCCAGGTGGCTGCTGCGTCTGCCTGGTGGTCCTGGTCTGGTCAGAGCCTTGTCCAGGTGGCTGCTGCGTCTGCCTGGTGGTCCTGGTTTGGTCAGAGCCTTGTCCAGGTGGCTGCTGCGTCTGCCTGGTGGTCCTGGTCTGGTCAGAGCCTTGTCCAGGTGGCTGCTGCGTCTGCCTGGTGGTCCTGGTTTGGTCAGAGCCTTGTCCAGGTGGCTGCTGCGTCTGCCTGGTGGTCCTGGTCTGGTCAGAGCCTTGTCCAGGTGGCTGCTGCGTCTGCCTGGTGGTCCTGGTCTTGTCAGAGCCTTGTCCAGGTGGCTGCTGCGTCTGCCTGGTGGTCCTGGTCTTGTCAGAGCCTTGTCCAGGTGGCTGCTGCGTCTGCCTGGTGGTCCTGGTCTGGTCAGAGCCTTGTCCAGGTGGCTGCTGCGTCTGCCTGGTGGTCCTGGTTTGGTCAGAGCCTTGTCCAGGTGGCTGTTGCGTCTGCCTGGTGGTCCTGGTTTGGTCAGAGCCTTGTCCAGGTGGCTGCTGCGTCTGCCTGGTGGTCCTGGTCTGGTCAGAGCCTTGTCCAGGTGGCTGCTGCGTCTGCCTGGTGGTCCTGGTTTGGTCAGAGCCTTGTCCAGGTGGCTGCTGCGTCTGCCTGGTGGTCCTGGTCTGGTCAGAGCCTTGTCCAGGTGGCTGCTGCGTCTGCCTGGTGGTCCTGGTCTTGTCAGGGCCTTGTCCAGGTGGCTGCTGTGCATGCTTGATGGTCCTACTTTTGGCCTGGCCTTGGCCGGCCTGTGACTTCTTTTCAACGACCTCTTCGTATGATTCTCCTGCGCCAGGGCTGACCTGGGGGGAGCGGCCACTGACCCTGGGTGGGTTCTGCACTTGGCCTGCCTGCGACTTCTTTTCGATGACCTGTTTTTGACTGCGATTTCTTTTCAACGACTTTTTCCCACCTGCATCATATTCCTTCTCCTCCTCTACTCCCCCATCCCCCATCTCTTCCTCCCTCTCCTCCTCCTATCCTACTTTTTCCTCCTCCTCTTCCTCATCTCCCTCCTCCTGCTCCTCCTCTTCATCACTATTCCCCTTTTCCTTTTTTCCTCTCCCCCCTTTTCTTCTTTTCTTTCTGTTGCTCCTCTTCCGCTCCCACTTCCTTCCCCCTTTCCCCCCCTCTCCACCCCCCCTGCCCCCTCCTCCTCCTCCTCCTCATCGCCACCATTCCCCTTTTCTTCCTCCCTCTCCTCCTCCTCCTCCTCCTCTCCTTCCCCCTCCTCCTCTTCCTCTTCTTCCCCCTCCTCCTCCTCCTCATCTTCGCCACCATTCCCCTTTTCTTCCTCCCTCTCCTCCTCCTCCTCTTCTCCTTCCCCCTCCTCCTCTTCCTCTTCTTTCCCCCTTCCTCCACCTCATCTCGTCGCCACCATTTTCCGCCCTTTTCTCCTCCCTCTCCTCCCCCCTCCTTCCCCCCTCTCCCTCTTCTGTTTTTTCCCCCCCTCCGTCCTCCTCTTCGCCACCATCCTCCGCGTTCTCTTCCTCCTCTCCCTCCCCCTCCTCTTCCTCCTTATCCTCCTCTCCTTCCCCTTCCCCCTCTTCCTCCCTCTCCTCCTCCTCTCCCTCCCCCCTCCTCTTCCTCCTTTATCCTCCTCTCCTTCCCTTCCCCCCCTCTTTCCTCCCTCTCCTCCTCCTCTCCCGGCCCTCTCCTCCTCCTCTACTCCCCTCCTCTCCTCTCCTTCCACCTTCCCCCTCTTCCTCCTGTTCTTGCTGTCGCTTCCTCCTCTCCTCCTTATCCTCCTCTCCTTCCCCTTCCGCGTCCTCCTCACCACCGCCCGATCGTACCCCTTGGAGCCCCGTTGTACCGCCCCGCTGTACCCCCTGGAGCCCCGTTGTACCGCCCGGTTGTACCCCCCGGGCCTCCAACATCTCCTGCGCCATTGCTCTGCCCCACGCCATCATTCTTTTTCGCACTGGCTCCTGCTCCGCCCTCAATAGTTCTTGCTCCTCACGCCTCGCCGCAATACGACGCTGTTTCATCTCCTCAAGCCTGTCGAGCAGGGGACCCGGTGTATCTGCCCCCCCACGTCCTCCTGGCTGTCCCCCAGGCCCCCCTTTGGCGGTGGCCCCAAGACCATGGGCCACTTCGTGTTGTGCGGACAAGGGACCTGGTGTGTCCGCCCCCCTGCGCCCAGGCCCCCCCCTGCTGGATCCCAGACCGCCACCATCAGCTGCCTGGTGGCGTTCTGGGGGGCTGGCCATGCTAGTGCTGGCTGGCCTGGTGGTCCTGCTCCTGCCCTCCCCTTGGCGTGGCTGCACTGGGGATGTGGTTGCGGGCTGCGGGCTGCGTACTGCCCCATGTGGAGCTGTACGCCCTGTCTCCACCAAATTGTGAAGTACGACTGTCTCCAAATTAGAACCCCTACATTCAGGCCTGCCACCCGATGCGCGAGTTCCTGGCAGGAGCATGTCCAGGTCACCGAGACCGCCGTCAAGAGCAACTGCCAGCTCAGCTATAATATCTTCTGGGCGGTCCTCATCTGAAGGCCGTACAGTTTCGCCAGCTGTACTTGGGCGTGGGAAAAGGGGCGAGAGGGCCTGACTGCCCCCAACCCTCTGTACAACTCTCAGCACAGCCACTACTACACGATCCCCTCCAAAACCGCCACCCTCCGTCGCAGTATAGCCGCCTGGCTGCCCACGCACGAGCTCGTCTGTTGTTGGTCCATAGCTAGGGCCGCCCTCCGTTGCAGTATAGCCGCCAGGCTGGACTAGGCTGGTAGTATAGCCGCCAGGCTGGCCACGCATGAGCTCGTCTGTTGTTGGGCCATAGCTGGGGCCACCCTCCTCATCCCCACCACCACCACCGCTGCTATGATGCTTGGCTGCAGTGGCCACAGCCCTATCCAGCTTGGCATGGCACCCCAACACCCCCTGACCAGGCGTTGGTCCCCTGGTCTGGCCGCTAGGGCGAGAGAGGCTAGGATTGGCTTGGCTTGGCCCCCTTGGATCGGCTTGGCTTGGTCCCCTGGATTGGCCGCCAGGGCGAGAGATGCTTGGCTTGGCTTGGCTTGGCCCCCTTGGATTGGATTGGCCACCAGGGTGAGGGAGGTTTGGATTGGGATTAAGACTAGGCCGTGAACCGTTTCCAGCTAGGGCTTGTAACGCTAGTGCCCTGCCCAGCCTGGCAAGACCGCTGGCGACGTCCTGGCCCTGCCAAACTTGCTTTGAGGCGGCCCTAGCTGGCTCGGTGTGCGTGTGGGAGAGGGTATTGCGGACGGCTTCTCGGCCAACAGGGCTCAGCTGTGCCGCTTGCTTTGAGGCGGCCCTAGCTGGCTCGGTGTGCGTGTGGGAGAGGATATTGCGGACGGCTTCTCGGCCAACAGGGCTCAGCTGTGCCGCTTGCTTTGAGGCGGCCCTAGCTGGCTCGGTGGCTTCTCGGCCAACAGGAAGCAGCTGTGCCGCTGGTCGCTTGTGGCCCGCCATGGTCTGCGTTAATAAATTAATGAATTGGTACAGACAAGCATTGATATAGGCTGATAGAGCCATGTTAGATAGCATTGATATATACTGATAATTATGTCATATAGCATTGATATAGACTGATAAAGTCATGTTAGATAGACTGATAAAGTCATGTTAGATAGGCTGATAAAGCCATGTTAGATGGGCTGATAAAGCCATGTTAGATAGGCTGACAAAGCCATGTTAGATAGGCTGATAAAGCCATGTTAGATAGGCTGACAAAGACATGTTAGATAGGCTGATAAAGCCATGTTAGATAGGCTGATAAAGCCATGTTAGATAGGCTGATAAAGCCATGTTAGATAGGCTGATAAAGCCATGTCAGATAGGCTGATAAAGCCATGTCAGATAGGCTGATAAAGCCATGTTAGATAGGCTGATAAAGCCATGTTAGATAGGCTGATAAAGCCATGTTAGATAGGCTGATAAAGCCATGTTAGATAGGCTGATAAAGCCATGTAAGGCTGATTCAAATCCATGTTAGATCGCTGATAAAAAGCCCACACCCACACCCCAACCCACATGTTTTTTTTTTTTTTTTTTTTTTTGATTAGCTGATAAAATCCAGATAAAGCCATAGAATAATAAACTGGAAGCAAGGGGGACACGGTGTGTGTGTGTGTGTGTGTGGTTGGTTGGTTGGTTGGGGGGGCTGCTGGTCGCTTGTGTCCCGCCATGGTCTGCGTCAATGAATTGGTGAATTGTTGATGAATTGGTGAATTGTAAATGAATTGGTGAATTGTTAATGAATTGGTGAATTGTTAATGAATTGGTGAATTGTTGATGAATTGGTCTGCGTTAATGAATTGGTGAATTGTTTCAGACAAGCATAGATAAAGGCTGATAAAGCCATATTAGATCGGCTGATAGAGCAAGATAAGCCGTAAAATAAAAAATTTGATGCAAGGGGAACATGGAGGGGGGGGGGGGGGGGCACCTGAGGGGGATGAGGTCAGTGGTCGCCTCCTCTTGAAACCTCACTCGGCATGTGGACTGTGCCACAAAACAAATTGGATGCAAAAAACATACATACAAGAAATTGGATGCAAGGGGAACATTGGGGGGGGGGGGGGGGGGGGGGGGGGGGGGGGGGGGGGGGGGGGGGGGGGGGGGGGGGGAGCATACCTGCGGGGGGATGAGGTCAGTGGTTGCCTCCTCTTTAAACCTCTCTCGGCATGTGGAATGTGCCGTAAAACAAACTGGATGCAAAAAACATACATACAAGAAATTGGATGCAAGGGGGGAACATGGGGGGGGGGGGGGGGGGGGGGGGGGGGGGGGGGGGGGGGGGGGGGGGGGGGGGGGGGGGGAGCACACCTGCGGGGGGATGAGGTCAGTGGTTGCCTCCTCTTGAAACCTCACTCGGCATGTGGAATGCGCCATAAAACAAACTGGATGTAAGAAACATACATACAAGAAATTTGATGCAAGGGGACCATGGGGGGGGGGGGGGGGGGGGGGGGGGGGGGGGGAGCACACCTGCGGGGGGATGAGATCAGTGGTTGCCTCCTCTTCAAGCCTCACTTTGCATGTGGTACCTCCAGGCCTTTCTGCAGTGTCTTCCACCTGGATTTAAAACAAGGTGGTGTGGGTTGGTGGGTTGGTGGCTTGGTGTTGGGGGTTGGGCGTTATGTTGGTGTTTGGTTGGGTTTGGGTTGGTGTAGTGGGTTGGCGTTGGGTTGGTGTTGGGTTGGTGTAGGGTTGGTGTTTGGTTGGTGTTTGGTTGGTGTTGAGTTGATGTTGGGCGTTGGGTTGGTGTTTGGTCGGTGTTGGGCGTTGGGTTGGTGGGTCCGTGTTGGGTTGGGGTTGGGCGTTGGGTTGTTGGGTTGTTGGGTTGGTGTTGGTGTCGGATTGGTGTTGGACGTTGGGTTGGTGGAATGGTGTTGGGTTGGTGTTGTTGGGTTGGTGTTGGGTTGTTGGGTTGGTGTTGGGTTGGTGTTGGGCGTTTGGTTGGTGGGTTGGTGTTGGTGTCGGATTGGTGTTGGACGTTGGGTTGGTGGAATGGTGTTGGGTTGGTGTTGGGCTTTGGGTTGGTGTTGGGCGTTGGGTTGGTGGGTTGGTGTCGCATTTGGTGTTGGACGTTGGGTTGGTGGAATGGTGTTGGGTTGGTGTTGGGTTGGTGTTGGGCTGGTGTTGGGCTTTGGGTTGGTGTTGGGCGTTGGGTTGGTGGGTTGGTGTTGGTGTCGCATTTGGTGTTGGACGTTGGGTTGGTGGAATGGTGTTGGTTTGGTGTTGGGCTTTGGGTTGGTGTTGGGCGTTGGGTTGGTGGGTTGGTGTTTGTGTCGAATTTGGTGTTGGACGTTGGGTTGGTGGAATGTTGTTGGGTTGGTGTTGTTGGGTTGGTGTTGGGTTGGTGTTGGGCGTTGGATTGGTGTTGGGCGTTGGGTTGGTGGGTTGGTGGGTTGGTGTTGGATTGGTGTTGGACATTGGGTTGGTGGAATGGTGTTGGGTTGGTGTTGTTGTCGGATTGGTGTTGGACGTTGGGTAGGTGGAATGGTGTTGGGTTGGTGTTGTTGGGTTGCTGTTGGGTTGGTGTTGGGCGTTGGGTTGGTGTGTTGGTGTTGGTGTCGGATTGGTTTTGGGCGTTGGTTTGGTGGGTCCGTGTTGGGTTGGTGTTGTTGGGTTGGTGTTGCGTTGGTGGAATGGTGTTGGGTTGGTGATGTTGGGTTGGTGTTGTTGGGTTGTTGTTGGGTTGGTGTTGGGCGTTGGGTTGGTGTTGGGCGTTGGGTTGGTGGGTTGGTGTCGGAGTCGGATTGGTGTTGGACGTTGGGTTGGTGGAATGGTGTTGGGTTGGTGTTGTTGGGTTGGTGTTGGGTTGGTGTTGGGCGTTGCGTTGGTATTGGGCTATGGGCTGGTGTTGGGTTGGTGTTGGGCGTTGGGTTGGTGGGTTGGTCTTGGTGTCGGATTGGTGTTGGACGTTGCGTTGGTGAAATGGTGTTGGGTTGGTGATGTTGGGTTGGTGTTGTGTTGGATTGGTGTTGGACGTTGCGTTGGTGGAATGGTGTTAGGTTTGTGTTGGGCGTTGGTTTGGTGGGTTGGTGTCGGTGTCGGATTGGTGTTGGACGTTGGGTTGGTGGAATGGTGTTGGTTTGGTGGGTCTGTGTTGGGTTGGTGTTGGGCGTTGGGTTGGTGGGTCCGAGTTGGGTTGGTGTTGGGCGTTGGGTTGGTGTCGGTGTCGGATTGGTGTTGGACGTTGGGTTGGTGGAATGGTGTTGGTTTGGTGGGTCTGTGTTGGGTTGGTGTTGGGTGTAGGGTTGGTGGGTTGGTGTCGGTGTCGGATTGGTGTTGGACGTTGGGTTGTTGGAATGGTGTTGGGTTGTTGTTGTTGGGTTGTTGTTGGGTTGGTGTTGGGCGTTGGGTTTGTGGGTTTGTGGGTTGGTGTTGGGTTGGTGCAGGGTGTTTGGTATGTGGGTTTGTGCGTTTTGGGGATTGTGGGTTGGTGTTGTGTTGGTGTTGTGTTGGTGTTGTGTTAATGTTGTGTTGGTATTGGGTCGGTGTTGGGTTGTTGGTTTTGTGTTGGGTTTGAGTTGGTTGTTTGGTCTATGTTGGGCGTTAGCTTGGTGTTGGGCCACAGGAGCTGCCTAGCAGGTGCTACGCCTACTGCAGCAGTTTATAGACCTACCTGAAACTTGAAAGAGTACACACATACCAACTGTATGTCCACGCACCACTGGAGCTGCCTAGCAGCTGCAGCAGATCCTAGACCTAGCTGAAACTAAAATGAGTAGATACGTACCAACTGTATGTCCACGCACCACTGGAGCTGCCTAGCAGCTGCTACGCGTACTGCAGCAGTTTCTAGACCTAGTTGAAACTATAAAGTTCCATGCAGCGTCGCATGCGACGCTAAAAAATGGCGGAGAGTGATCGCGACGGAGCAACAGGTGGCAACGGAAGCGAGTTAGTTACAAGACCGTTGGCTGACGTGTCGGGCTTCATCACGGTCAGACGGTCGGTCGGTCGGACGGACAAATGGGTTACCCTGGGGGCTCACACCCCCTTGAAGAGGGGGCTCCGCCCAAAACAGAGGACACGTACCAAAAGCCTGTTGATGCGCTGCAGCAGCTCCTCTTGGTTATCGTCAACCTCACACTGGTGGCGCTCCCCCTCTGCTCTCTCTGTCCCGTCCAAGACCTCCAGTTATCCTAAATAACGCCCCCACAGCAGCCCACAACCACATGTAGCCAAACATGAACACAAACACAAATTTGACACAAACAGCCTGTTGATGCGCTGCAGCAGCTCCTTTTGCTTCTCTTCAAGCTGGCACTGCTGGTGTTCCCCCTCTGCTCTCTCTGTCCCATCCAAGACCTCCAGTTCTCCAAAAGAACATCCCCACAGCCACATGTAGCCATACATTAACATAAACACAGCACACACATACCAAAAGCCTGTTGATGCGCTGCAGCAGCTCCTCTAGTTTATCTTCAACCTCACACTGGTGGCGCTCCCCCTCGGCTCTCTCTGTCCCGTCCAAGACCTCCAATTATCCTAAATAACACCCCCACAGCAGCCCACAACCACATGTAGCCATACATGAACACAAACACAAATTTGACACGTACCAACAGCCTGTTGACGTGCCACAGGAAATGTAATGATAACGCCTGGTGGGGCGTGGTGTTAAGGGAACTCGTCGTACCGCGGGTAGAGAGCGGTCTTCTACCTCAACTGGACAAGCTACCATCGCGGTTGACGACAACCTGCAACGCCAAGAGCAACCGAAGGGGGGGATTGAACCTCCGACTCTTCATCCTCAAGCGATTTGGTCTACCACTAGACCAATGTACATCACTCAAAGGGCTGTGCCACAGGACTATAGCAACTCCCTCCGTATCTCCTCAAGCTCGCACTGCTGGCGCTATTATCCTAAAGAACACCCCTGCCAGGGTACTTCCAAGCACGCGCTTTTGCGCGCTGGCGCGCTGCCTTTAAGAGCCCCACTGCGCGTTTCGCGCAGTTTTTTGCACCCCCCTGTGGGCGCAGCAAGCAATTTTGCGCTTTTTGCACTACAAAGCGCAGTTTTTTTGTTTTAAAGTGCGCTAAAGCGCTGGCCAATTTGGTAAATGGAAGTGCCCTGACCCCCGCAACAACAAAACAGCATTTATAAATAAATAGCGGCATGCAGCCTTGACACCATTTATAAACAAATAGCGGCACGCAGCCTTCGCACCATTTATAAATAATAAAAGCGGCATGCAGCATTTATAAATAAATAAAAAGCAGCATGTAGCCTTTACACCCCTTTACAACCCCCCACAGCCACATGTAGCCAACGTAAACACAGTAGACACGTACCAAAAGCATGTTGATGCGCTGCAGTCGCTTCTTTCGTTCCTCTTCAAGCTGGCACTGCTTGCGCTCCCCCTCTGCTCTCAATGTCCCATCCAAGACCTCCAGTTATCCTAAAGAACATCCCCACAGCAGCCCACAGCCACATGTAGCCATACATGGACATTAAAACTGTACACACGTACCAAAAGCCTGTTGATGCGCTGCAGCAGCTCCTTTCGCTTCTCTTCAAGCTGGCACTGCTGGCGTTCCACTTCCACCCTCTCTGATTCGCCCACCCTCTCGTCCAAGAACTCCATAGCGCCCATGTCATGCACACACTTCACGAATTCGGCACAGGCGCGTACGCAGGCTAGGCTGGGGCTGGCCTGCTGCAGGGTCGGTAAAAAATATTCCAAATGCAGTTTAAAATCAGACAAGTGGAGTTCAAAATCAGACGAATACAGTTTCAAATCATTTAAATAGGTTTCAAAACCAAGTTATGAACACACTCCGCGAATTCGGCACAGGCGCGCACGCAGGCTAGGCTGGGGCTGGCCTGCTGCAGGGTCGGTAAAACTCATTCCAAATGCACTTTTAAATCAGACAATTGGAGTTCAAAATCATGCTATGAACACACTCCGCGAATTCGGCACAGGCGCGCACGCAGGCTAGGCTGGGGCTGGCCTGCTGCAGGGTCGGTAAAACTCATTCCAAATGCACTTTAAAATCAGACAATTGGAGTTCAAAATTATGCTATGAACACACTTTAAGAATTCGGCACAGGCGCGCATTTAGGCTAGGCTGGGGCTGGCCTGTTGCAAGGTTGGTACAAATCAGATGAATGTGGCTCACAAGCATGTAGACAGACGATTCATAAATCTCAATCAATTGAATTCGGCACAGACGTGCACGCAGGCTAGGCTGGGGCTGGCCTGTTGCAAGGTCGGTAAAAATCAGATGAATGGGATCACAAACAAGTGAACAGAAGATTCATAAATCATGATCAATTGAATTCGGCACAGACGCGCATTTAGGCTAGGCTGGGGCTGGCCTGCTGCAGGGTCGGTAAAAATCATTCCAAAATGAAATTTAAAACCAGGCAATTGGAATTCGAAATAGAATGATTACAGTTCAAACCATATAAATGTCATGAACACTCATCACGAATTCGGCACAGGCGCGCACGCAGCCTAGGCTGGGGCTGGCCTGCCACTGGGTTGACTAGGCTCATTTCAATGGAGCTCAAAATTGCATGGCAGTTGCATGTTGCAGCTCAACATGAGGTGATTACAGTTCAAAGCATACAAACATGGTTTACACACTCCACAAATGCGACACAGGCGCGCACGCAGCCTAGGCTGGGGCTGGCCTGCTGCCGGGCAGTTCAAAATCATTCCAAATGTGGTTTCAAATTATTGAACAGGATTCAAAACCATGTTATGAACACACTCTATGACTTCGGCACAGGCGCGCACGCTGGCCTTCAGCAGGGCAGTTCAAAATCTTGTGATCAAAATCTTGTGATCAAAATTAGTTCAAAATCATCTAATACAAATCAACATGCGATTTCAAATCCTGTATACAGGATTACAAATTGTGTAAACTGGGTTCAAATCATGTAAATATGATTCAAATCATGTAAATAGGATTCAAAATCATGTAAATAGGATTCAAAATCATGTAAATAGGATTCAAAATCATGTAAATAAGATTCAAAATCATGTAGATACGATTCAAAATCATGTAAAAAGGATTCGGAATTATGTAGAGAGGATTCAAACTCATGTAAATATGATTCAAAATCTTGTAAACAGGATTCAAAATCAAGTAAACTGGATTTAAATCGTGCAAATAGGATTACAAATCATGTGAACTGGATTTACATCGTTTAGATAAGATTCAAAATCATGTAAACAGGATTCAAATCACGTAGGGAGGGATCATTACAAAATATAATGCATAATATGGTGTGATTTGAATCATTTAAAATAAATAATGCATTACGATTATTCTGGGGACCCCACACGCTGCAGGTCGTCGTCAACCGCGATGGTAGCTTGTCCAGTTGAGGTAGGAGACTGCTCCCCACCCGCGTACGACGGGCTCCCTTAACACACACACCCCACCAGGCGTTATCATTACCTACTGACAACCCAGAGCCTTCTTTCGTTCTGTAGAAAGGGGGTCTTCTGGTAGCAATCAGGGATTTGGTGTCTTACAAGGCTGGACTCCTTGTAGCGATTTGGGTAGGCAGATCGAAGGGCTGGCCCGGTGGTTTAGGGGACGGGCGGGGCCGAGATTCGAGTCTCATGGTAGCGGAAGGCTTGGCATGCAGATAGTGATCACTACTGGTAACGGAGGTTTTGTGTTCGGGGTTTAGGGTTAACCCTAAACTCTAAACCCTAAGAGGAAGGTTTGACCAAAAGATAGTGATCAATACTGGTAGCAAGGGAGAAACTCTGTGACACCCTGACTCATTTATAAAAACTGACCTCCAGCTGTCGTGCAACATCATTCCACCCCTTGAAGCACCACTCATTTAGTCATTTACAAAAACTGACCTTCTGCTCCCGTCTCACTTCATCCCACCCCTTGAAGCACTACTCATTTAGTAGTTAACAAAAACTGACCTTCTGCTGCCATGTCACTTCATCCCACCCCTTGCAGCACAACTCATTTAGTCATTTACAAAAAGTGACCTTCTGCTGCCATGCCACTTCATCCCACCCCTTGCAGCACTACTCATTTAGTCATTTACCACAACTGACCTTCTGCCGCCATGTCACTTCATCCCACCCCTTCCAACCACCTCGTACAGGATTTCTGCATTGGGTTGGTTGGTTGGTTGATTGGGTTGTTGGTTGGGTTGGGCTGGCCAAAACTGACCTTCAGCTGCCATGCCACTTCATCCTACCCCTTCCAACCACCTCATATAGGTTTTCTGCATCGGGTTGGTTGGTTGGTTGGTTGGTTGGTTGGTTGGTTGGTTGGGTTGTGCTGGCCAAAACTGACCTTCAGCTGCCATGCCACTTCATCCCACCCCTTCCAACCACCTCATATAGGTTTTCTGCATTGGGTTGGTTGGTTGGTTGGGTTGGGTTAGGTTGGGTTGGGTTGGGTTGGGTTGGGTTGGGTTGGGTTGGGTTAGGTTGGGTTGGGTTTGGCTGTCCAAAACTGACCTTCAGCTGCCATGCCACATCATCCCACCCCTTCCAGCACGGCGGCGGCACTGGATCATCTTCCTCCTCTTCTCGAGGGTGTTGGGCCTTCCGATCCACCTCATTGAAGGCTTTCTGCATGGGGTTGGTTGGTTGGTTGGTTGGTTGGTTGGGCCATGCAAACCATATCATTGTAGGCTCTCTGCATGGGGTTGATTTTGTGTGTGTGTAAGCTTGTGTGTGTGTGCTTGTGTGTGTTTGTGTGTGTGTGTTTGTGTGTGTGTATGTGCGTGTATGTGCATGTGCTTTTTTTGTGCGTGCGCTTGTGTGCGTGTTTGTGTGTATCTGAGTGTGCTTGTGTGTGTGTTTGTGTGTGTTTATGCGTGTGTGTGTTTGTGTGTATGTGTGTGTGCTTGCGTGTGTGTTTCTGCGTGTGTGTGTGTGTGTGTGTGTGTGTTTGTGTATATGTGTGTGTACTTGAGTGTTTGTGTTTTGGGGGTGTAAATGTGTGTCCTTGTGTTTGTGTGTTTGTGTGTTTGTGCGCGTGCGTGTTTGTGTGTATGTGTGTGTGCTTGCGTGTGTGTTTGTGCGTGTGTGTGTGTGTGTGAGAGAGAGAGTTTGTATGTGTGCTTCTCGCAGAGAGGATGTGCCCATGTCCTCTTCCCTAGGGTGTTTGCCCTTGATCTCAATGTTGCTATTATGCATGTTACAGTCAACCCCCCAACCCTCTCCCCCCACACACCCACACTCACACACACCTTCACCCTCCCCCCCCCACACACACCACCTCCCCCCCACACCCACCCACACCCACTCCAACTCCCTTGCCCTTGCTCTCAACTTAGCTATAAGGCATGGGGTGTTGTTGCTAGTATGCATGGGGTGTTAGGTTGGGATAGGTTATGTTAGTAACTTGTATGCAATTCTCCAGCTGGGAATCGAATTAGCGCACCAGTATCTCTTTTCCCGTCACAGGCATCGCATCCGCTGCCTTGGGCGTTTCCCCTTGACACAAATGTCCTCGACGGGCCCTAACCTTGGGCTGTCGGAGTGCGCTGGTCTAACCTTGACCTTCCGGACCGCGAATTATGTCTAAACTGTGGGGTGGAAGAAAAGAAGGAAGAGGGCAGCAGCAACGGATTTGGGCGGGTTTCCGTGAATTGGAGTTTTGCGCGTTCGACAGGAAGAGGGGGGCGGAGGGGGGTGGTTGACAGGTGGTTAACACGTGGTCGGGAAGTCAAGTTGGGGGGGGGGGGGGGGGGGGGGGGGCTTTAAATATAAAACGCAGGCTGGGAATCTCTCTCCTGGGAATCGAGGGCTCGAATGCGTAATACGTAATACGTGAAGAAAGTTGTGTACAGTATTCCACTACTAGTCTAATAGTAGCTACTTGCTCCATTAGTTTCGAACCTCCCAGCCTCCCTCCACGCCAGGGACCTGCTTCTCGCCCTTTCTCGCAGTCTGCAGATCATGTTTCTTTACTTCTTTACTTTCGCCCCCTGCCCTGCCCGTGACTGCTAAAGCGGGTTTCCGTGTCGCATGCGATGCGCGCTTAGGACTTGGGTCACCATGCCCGCCAGGGAGCGGGAGTCAACGCTGTACCTCTTGCGGTGCTGCATCAAGACCCCCACGTACGATAATGCAAGGAAAGATGTCGTACAGGGGTTGAACCTATATATTTGGAGACTGTAATTTCACACCCACAAACGCACCCCCACGTACCTACACATACACACACACACACACACACACGGCACACCCCCAAACGCCAAACGCGACCCCTACCCAAACCCAAACCCAACCCCCATACCCAAATCCCAAACCAATCCCAATCCCAAACCCAAACCCCAAACCCCAAACCCAAACCAAACATTGCGTGGGGTGGAGTGGGGAGGGTTGGGGTTGGGTTGGGTTGGTGGGGTTGGGGTGGGGTGGGTTGGAGTTGGGTTTGGTTGGGGTAAGGTGCGGGTGGTGGGTTGGTTGGGTTGTTGTGGTGGAGGGTGATTTTGGCGTTGGGGTTAGGGTTGGGGTTGGGTTGGTAGGTTTGGGTTTGGGGTTGGGGTAGGTCGGGTTTGGGGTTGGGTTGAAGTGAGGTTGGGGTGGGGTGGGGTGGGGTGGGGTGGGGTGGGTGAGGAGGCAAGCTGATACCGCTTGAAACCAGTCTCAATTCAAATCCGGTCCTGAAATATGAGTCCAAGGGGGCGTACTGCCAACCGGGACAACACCGACACCCCGCGCCTCTCATGAAGGCACAAGGCTTCTCGCGTGCCTGTCACCTGCTGTTCTTTCACCGTGGCGCCTGTTCTTCCTGTCTTGCTGTCGTTCTTCATTTTTTTTTCCTTTTACCTATTTTCTCCGGTTGTTTCCTTGATTAAGTCTTTTTCTCCTTCCCTCGTTCTTTTTGTTTTCGATCTGTCTTTTTTGCTCTTTTTCGTCAACCGTTCTTGTTTCTCGATGGTTCCTGTTACTAATGCCACATTGCTTTGTTCCGTGATTCTTGTTCACCGTTTTTTTTTTTTTCCCCTATTCATCTCCTCAGCCCTTTTCCTCTTCACCATCTTTTGGTTCCTTTGCATTTTATCCTTTGACGTTTTTTGCTCCATTTCACTCTTTTCTTGCTTTATGTCCTCTTTTCGCATCTATCGCTTCCGTCTTTTTTCCTATGTGAGCCCGATCTTTTGATTTCGTCTGTCCTTTCTCTTCACACTCCTTGTCCCCATCTCCCTGTGACCTGTCTTTTTTTTGGTCGCTGTTGCGTCTTTTACATGTCCATTTGTTTTTAGGTGCGTTTTCTTCTCCCGAACCCATTACTTTTTGCCCTCTTGTTACTCCCTCTCTCTCGTTCTAGTTTTTTTTATACTCCCGTTATATTTCTCTCACTTGTAGCTTCTCTTTACTCGGGTCCGTCTGTTCTTCTCTTTCGTCTGTCCCTTTTACCGTCTCCACTTACTCTTTCTTTTATCAACTTCCCATCGGAGTTAGACTTTGCTGAACATATCCCTTCTTATCCCCTGACTTAGCCTGATACCTGGAGCATTCTCCTCACCAAGCTTTGAAAACCCTTGCCCGCTCTTAAGACGACACCACCCAGCGCGCGATCAATCTTTCTTCTCTTCTTTCCCCCAGCGCTTTGCTTGAACGCTGAAGATTCCCTGCGGAAAGAAGTTCCAGAGATCTGTAGCCCTACCTCGAGGATTTTGGTACCACCAAATCACCCCTCCTCTCTATCGAAGCGTTTCCCCGGATAATTCTTCGATTTCTGATCCAAGCGCCACACCCCTCCGTTTCCCTCTGTCTCCAACGTCTCACAGCGATCGTCCAACCGACTCCCAGACCAGAGCTAGCTCCATCCATCGATCCGTCGATTCGCCAGCCTATCTGAACGACGCTGCTCATGGTTTCTGCGCATGTGAGCAACTGCCTGGCCTCCTCGGGCCTGGAGAAGTATGTGCCAGCGTTCGCGAGCATGAGTGATGACAGGTTTTGTGGGATGCTCATGCAAGAATACGCCAATTATGGGATCAGTGATCTGGAAGACAAGCAGAAGCTGTTCAGACTTCTGAAGGTGAGAAGTTCTGGCTTGCACTGCTGTGGTGGAGGAACCAGCCCATATGATGGAAAGTTGCTAGGTGAATGAATGAATGAATGAATGGGAAACATGGCAACTTAGGGGTCGCTCAGAAGAAGTGCAAGCAGCTGCACGAGACCATCTCTATCAGGGATAGGTGACAGTGTTCCCTTGAGAGAGAGAGGGAGAGAGGGAGAGAGAGAGAGAGAGAGAGAGAGAGAGAGAGAGCTTGATCGCATGATCTATCAGCCTTTAGGCTGCTCATCATCTGCGGCAACGTGGCTAGTATATGCACTACTATTACACAATCCTCAGTACATAATGCAACCCCAGTGTTCCCGTGCCTCCCCTTTTCTCCCCCTCCCCCTCAAGCTGTTTCCCCCCCGCACCCCCCTCCCCCCAACAAGCTCACCCCCATTACCCTCACCCCAACCACCTCCCTCGGACTCTTCAAGAAGCTGAACAGCGATCTTAAGAACGCATCTACCAAGCCCCTAAGATGTCTATTCTAGCCACACCCAGCCCCATGACCTCCCCCCCCTCTAACTTAAACCCCACGCAAACCCCATATACACTCAACCCCTCACCCCCTCACTTCAACTCTTCAGTAACTTTAACAGCGATTGTCACTGAACAGCAATATTAAGAACACAACTGCCAAGCCCCCCCTCCCCACAGAAGCCTAGCCTAGCCGCACCCAGCCATGTGACCCCCCCCCCCCCCCCCCCCCCCCCCCCCCCCCCCCCCCCCCCCCCTCTCTCTCTCCAAACCCAAACCCAACCCCAAACCCCCCCTCCCTTCAACTCTTCCAGTCATTGAACAGCGATATTAAGAACGCACCTCTGAAGCCCCCCCAGAAGCCAAGCCTAGCCGCACCCAGCCCAGACCTGTTGGACCTGGATGACCACGATGGGGACCTACTAGCTCATGTGAGTGTTATCTGTTTATTTTGTTTTCCAGCTGCTGCTGCTGCTGCTGCTGCTGCTGAGCCTTGCATAGCCTAGGATAACCTAGCATAACCTAGCATAGTGTAGCATACCTGTTGGACCAGGATGACCACTATGGGGACCTACTAGCTCATGTGTGTGTTTTCTGTTTGTTTTGTTTTGTTTTGCTGCTGCTGCTGCTGCTGGGCCTTGCATAGCCTTGCATAGTGTAGCATACCTGTTGGACCAGGATGACCACGATGGGGACCTACTAGCTCATGTGTATGTTTTCTGTTTGTTTTGTTTTGTTTTGTTTTGCTGCTGCTGCTGCTGCTGCTGCTGAGCCTTGCATAGCCTAGCATAGCCTAGTAGACCTGTTTAACCAGGATGACAACGATGGGAACCTACTAGCTCATGCGGGTTTTGTTTGTTTTTATGATGATGATGATGGTGGTGGTTGTAGTGGTGATGATAGTGGTGGTGAGATGGTGGTGGTGATGATGCTGGTGGTGGTGGTGGTGATGGTGGTGGTGAGATGGTGATGATAATGCTGTTGGTGGTGATGATGATGATGATGCTGGTGGTGATGATAAGGATGATGATCGGTTATTTCTGTTTGTATGGCGACACGCTGTTTGGGTCTGTTGGTGCGTGCGGGGACCTCTTAGCTCATGAGAGTGGTCGGTGGCACTGTATGATTGCATCTGTGTCTGTTGGTCTCTGTTGGTGTCTGTTGGTGTCGGTTGGTGCATGCGGGGACCTCTTAGCTCATGAGAGTGGTTGGTGGCACTGTATGATTGCATCTGTGTCTGTTGGTCTCTGTTGGTGTCTGTTGGTGTCGGTTGGTGCATGCGGGGACCTCTTAGCTCATGAGAGTGGTTGGTGGCACTGTATGATCGCATCTGTGTCTGTTGATCTCTGTTGGTGTCTGTTGGTGTCGGTTGGTGCATGTGGGGACTTAAGATATGAGAGTGGTTGGTGGCACGGTAGATTCGCCATCTGGTCGGTTGGTCTACTGTGGTGTCGGTTTGGTGCATGCCGGGGACTCTTAGTCAGGGAGTGGTGTGTTGGAATTGTAGGATGCATTTGTGTCTGTTGTCTCTTGTTGGTGTTTGTTGGTGTGTCGGTTGGTGCATGCGGGGACCTCTTATCTCATGAGAGTGGTTTGCGTGGCACGGTATGATTGCATATGGTTGTTGGTCTCTGTTGGTGTCGGTTGGTGCATGCGGGGACCTCTTAGCTCATGAGTGGTTGGTGGCATGTTGGATGTAGATGGAATCTGATGTGTCTGTGGTCTCTGTTCTGTTGGTAGTATGTTGGTGAGGTTGGTGCATGCGGGGACCTCTTAGCTCATGAGAGTGGTTGGTGGCACTGTATGACTGCATCTGTGTCTGTTGGTGTCTATGGTGTTGGGTCACTGCTTCTGGTCAGAAGCATAGCCTAGCTAATGAGAGTGGTTGGTGGCACTGTATGACTGCATCTGTGTCTGTTGGTGTATGTGGTGTTGGGTCACTGCTTCTGGTCAGAGACATAGCCTAGCCAGGGCTTTTCCCCCCGCAATATATAACGATCGCTAGTCCTGACCCCGTTTTGGAGAAATCATCGCTATACAATGTGAAAACATTTTTTTGTGTGCCCTAAATGGCCCCATAAAGTTTGAAAATGCTAGAAAAGCTATAAAAGCTGTAAAAGACACTAAAGCGCTGTCCCTGGAGGAGGCCGAAAACCATTCTGCTAAAAAAAAAATGAAAAAAAGCCCTGGCCTGAGCCTAGCCTGCACTGACAATTTACGTGGTCTTCTGCACTTTTTTTGCTTATAGGGGTGTATTCTGGGTGTAAACAATTCTGGGTTGTTGTAGGGGTGCAGAAAGGGTGCCAAAGAGCCCCCTAATTTGAAGTGCTGTGTGTTTACTGTGAGCTATGTCTTTGCAGTGCTAGCCGCACCCAGCCCACACCTGTTGGACCAGGATGACCGCAATGGGGTCCTACTAGCTCATGGGAATTTTGTGTTTTGCTGCTGCTGCTGCTGCTGAGCCTTGCATAACCTTGCACAACCTCGCATAACCTAGCATAGCGTAGCAGACCTGTTGGACCAGGATGACCACATGGGGTCCCACTAGCTCATGGGAGTTTTGTGTTTTCCTGCTGCTGCTGCTGCTGCTGCTGCTGCTGCTGCTAAGCCTCGCATAGCCTAGGATAACCTAGCATAACCCGGCATTACCTAGCATAGCCTAGCAGACCTGTTGGGCCAGGATGACATCGATGAGGACCTATAGCTCGTGAGAGTTTTGTGTGTTGCTGCTGCTACTGCTACTACTAAGCCTTGCATAGCCTAGGAGAACCTAGCATAGCCTAGACTACACTGACAATTTTCGAGGTCTTCGGCACCCTTTCATTTGGTGGCCTCCAAGCCTCAACCTTGGGAGGGGAGGAGGACCCCCCAAATACAAGAACACATAGTGTTGCCAAGCCCAACTCAACCCAACCCAACCCAACCCAACCCAACCCAACCCAACCCGACCCAACCCAACCCAACCCAACCCAACCCAACCCGACCCAACCCAACCCTACCCAACTCAACCCAACCCAACCCAACCCAACCCAACTCAACCCAACCCAACCCAACGCAACGCAACCTTCAAGGCTAATTATATGTACCTCTCCCTGTACTGCAGGCTTGTGGACCCGCCTTGCAGCTGTCGCCCATGGGCGGTGACTTGAAAGTTAGACCCACTAAAGGCCCCTTTTCCCGGTCCCCCAAGGCCAACCCCGAGGTAACAAGAGGTGGACCCCCCAAAGATTCGAGAGTGAAGTGGTGGTCAGGAAGAGACCAATCAACAGAAAGGTCAGTGCGTCTATTTCATATTTTTGGTGATGATGTGGTGGTGATGGTGGTGGTGGTGGTGGTGGTCAGGAAGAGGCCTATCAACACTAATGTCAGTGAGTCTTTTTCATATTTTTGGTGATGATGTGGTGGTGGTGTTCAGGAAGAGACCGATCAATAGAAAGATTAGTGGGTATTTTTCATATTTTTGGTGATGATGTGGTGATGGTGGTGGTGGTGGTCAGGAGGAGGCCAATCAACGAAATTGTCAGTGGGTCATCAGGCCGCGAGCAAATTTGGAGTCCAGGCGAGCACCAGGGAAAACTTAACCATCACCAGCATCATCACCAGCATCACAAGCATCATCATCATCATCATCATCACCATCACCAGCATCATCATCAGACAAGACCGTACAAAAAAGCTTTGAAGTTAGGTTGGAATTGGCCTCTAGATACTGCAGAGTCAACGTGGCTACAACAAGTCCCCCCCTTGACCATCAAGACCGGGGCAATTTGGAGTCCAGTCGGGCACCAGGGAGAACGTAAGACATAAGAACGCAGCACATCGAAGCATAGACAGCACCATCTAAATCAGAGGGTGGACCAGAAAAATCCCCAAAAACCACCTAATACCCTCCTCCCCGCCACCCAGATCCCTCCCCTCCAGAGCCAGCACCCGAACCGACAAGAACAGGTGGGAAGCTCCACTGTGTTGTGCCCCGGCATAGAGAACCCCGCCCGACCCTACCAGAGCCCGCCCAGGGCTCCGCGCCCGACCAGAGCCCGCCGCCACGCGACGCCAACCAAAGCCGACCGAAAATCCCACACACAAAGGCACCGACACGGAGCGCCGTACGAAACGGTCAGAAAATAGCACAAGATGAAGAACAGACAAAGAGAGAAAGAATAAGGCCACGCACGACAAGCACAGACGAAGCGGTGACCATCACACAGACGTGGGTCGCTCAGACCCCACTGCCCCCTCCCCGGCCCTATGAGCCCTCCCCCACCAATCCGCGTCCCCGCCCCGCATAAGACGCCCCCACCCAGATGCCCCCCCACAAGAGCTCCCTCCCCGCCCGCACCGACCCATAGCCCCGCCCCACCATGAGCCCGCCCCGCCCCGCCCCTCCATGAGCACCTGCCCGGACCAATAGAGCCCGCCACGCCCGCCCCCCCACCAAGAGCAAGCCACCAGAGCCCGCCCCCCCCGTCACCCGCACCAGGGAGAAAGCCCAGAACAGCAGAGGCCCGACCCGAGCCAGAAGGAAACGGGGGGGAGTCACAGACAAAAAATCCATTTTATCCCTCTCCCTCCACCCCTACACCACTCGTTTTAACTGCGCAAAGGGGTTGGTTAACGAAACGTTTGTCGATTTTGTCGCAGTGGAAAATCCACAAGCAGTTGGGGGGTTTAAGAGATGTTGAGGGTGGGGGACTACAGAAGATGACCTGGACCAAAGAGGCATCCGCGAAAGTCGGTCACCCACCACCCACCCGAAACTCGGCACCCGACCGACCCCACCGACACAACCAGCACCGATCAGAACCAATACCAAACCAACGAGGCAACCCAACCCAACCCAACACAACACCAACCTACAAACAACAACACCAAAACAAAACAAAAATACAAGCCAACCCCAACCCACCCCAACCACTACAGCAAAAACAAAACAAAACAAAATAAAACAACCCAACCAAACCCAACCCAACCCTACCCAACCCACCCAAAAACCAAAACAAAAACAAACAAAACAACCAAAACAACCCAACCCCAAAAACAAACAACCTCAAAACTGAAAACAACCCATTGATACACGAGGCTAACACCCCCCATGGTCCCAACCCTCCCCCACTTCCTCCACCCCCTCAGAAATCGCCCAATTTTTTGCAAAAGTGTTCACACCAACGACGTGGGTCGATTTGTCTCCATGGAAAATCCCCAGTCTTGAGTGCACAAATGAAAACAAGTGATGATGAAACAGAAGTGTTGACTGACCAAGTACGCCGAACGACACCCCACCCTATCCCACCCCTACCCTACCCTACCCCCACCCACCCCAACCCTCCTCAGGAAATTGCCCAAGGTAATGAAGACGTGGTCGATTGCTCCATGGAAAACTTCCCAAGGCAGGCGGGGGCAGGGAAAGTGGAAAGCAGAAGGGGGGGGGGATCGAGACCCAAGGAGGTCACGAACGAACACCACACCAACCCAACCCAAGCTCCAACCCGAACCAACAGACCCAACAATTCCCCTCCACCACTCAGGAATTGCACCAGGGTAACGAAGGACCTTGTCTTTGATTGCTCCGGAAAACTCCCCACATCGTGGATGCCATGAAATGCAGCAAGAGGTGGACTGTGCCAAGTACGCCGAACAGGCAACGCCCAACCAAACCCAAACCCAAACCAAACCTTTCCCTCTACCCCTCAGGAGGAAATGAACCAAGGGTACGAAGGACGTGGTCGATTTAGTTCCGTTGCTCATGGAAAAACTCCCCCATCGTGGTGATGAAATGAAAGCAGACGTGGATTGGACCAAGTAGCGACCGCCCCCAGTGTTTATATTCGTTTGAAACCGGGCTTAACTTTCGTCGTGAATCTCTATGTACAGAGTTCGCTTGCTGAGAAACGAGGACTGTTGTAAATGACGACTGTACAGCCGCTAGTAGGGACCCTGTTCCGCAATGGGAAGGCTAGTTGTTTTGCATACGGGCAGACAGGCAGCGGCAAGACACATACCATGTCTCCCCTGCCCATCCGCGCTGCTGCCGATATCTTCCAGTACTTGGCCAGGCCGGTAGGTGCAAGGGGCAGTAGGTGTGTGTGTGGTGTTTGTGTGTGGGTGTGTGTGGGGGGGGGGGGGGGGGAACCATGTAAATACAAAACAAAATAAATCAAAAACATAACGAATCAAAATAAATGAAAATGTAAAAAAAATAAAAACTCAGGAAATAAAAGTGTATAATAAATAGTATAAGGACCGCAAATACAAACTGAGGAAATAAAAGTGTATAATAAATAGATTAAGAAAAATACATACATACATACATACATACATAAAATGCGATCCTGCTGCAGGAATACGCCGGCATCAACCTCGACATGAGCTGCTTTGAAATCTATGGGAACAAAGAGTTCACGGTTTTTTACTCAACCCCTTGACTAACCTCACTAGGTGTACAATGTAAAAAACAAATGTATACAAATATATACAAATACAAAAATTGTTTCCAAATGAAAACAAAATGAAGACAAATATATTATTGCTGTAGGAATACGCCGACATCAACCTCTACACGAGCTGCTTCGAAATCTACGGGAACAAAGTGTTCATGGTTTTTTACCCAAACCCTTGACTAACCTCCCTAGGTGTACAATGTAAAAAACAAATGTATCCAAATGTATACAAATACAAAAATTGTTTCAAAATGAAAACAAAATAAAGACAAATCTATTATTGCTGTAGGAATACGCCGACATCAACCTCTATATGAGCTGCTTCGAAATCTACGGGAACAAAGTGTTTGACTTGCTGAACGCCCGAAAGAAGTTGAACATTCTCGAGGACGCCAAGAAGAAGGTTTGCGTCGTGGGCCTGAAGGAGTACACAGTCACAGAAGTCGACATGGTGAAACAGCTGATTGAGGACAGCAGTACAAAGCGCAGTACAGGCAGTACAGCCGCCAACGCTGACTCATCGCGCTCACACTCTATCATGCAATTCGCCCTCAAGAAAGCCAACCCTGATGCTGGCAAGCTTGGGGTGAGATGACGCACTGTATCAGGCTGATATTCTACTGATTGGTGCTGTGCATGCTGTTGCTTGCTTGTTGACTGCTTGCTGCTTGCTTGCTCTGCTGCTTGCTTGCATTGCTGCTTGACTGCTTGCGGATGGATTGGGATGGATGGGATGTACCACCACCAACCAACCCACCACCTACCCCCCGGCCCCCCCACAACACACTAACACTCCGCTAAACCACCATACACCCAAACCCCTGCACTCCCACAGCCATGATTGCTGGCAAGCTGGGGGTGAGATGAAGCACTGTGTTACATGCTTGATATTTACTTGCTTGCTTGCTTGATGCTTGATTGCTTGCTTGCTGACTTGCTTGCTGGATGGATGATGGTGGGAAGGACCCACAAACACCACAACCCCACCACCTACCCCCCTGCACCCCCCCCCAAAACACTAACATGTCCGCAACCACCACAACCAACCCCCTGCACATCCCCACCATGATGATCGGCAAGCTTTGAGGGTGAGATGACCGCAATGTGTTGATGTTGTGATATTCTGCTGCTTGTTGCTTGCTTGTTGCTTGCTGATGTCGATGGGACTGTACTCCCCCACCGCAAGTCTGACAAACCCCACCCCCTACCATCACCAACCAACCCCCTACACTCCCCAACCCTGATGTTGGCAAGGCGGGCGGGAGATGACGCACTGTGCTTTTCTTGGCTTGCTGCTTGTGCTGGAGGGGGGCTGGCTGGGCTTGCTGCTTGATTGATTGGACGTGTACTCCCCCCCCCCCCCCACACCCCCCCCCCCCCCCCCCCCAACACACACACACACACACAAACACACACACACTAACACACACAACACACAACCAACCTGGAAAAACCTGGGATGGGATTGACTGATGGTGTTCAGGCTTGGTATTTCTGCTTTCTGCTTGCTTGAGGGCGAGGGCGGGGCGGGATGGGGAGGGTGCGAGGGACCGACGACCCAAAAAAAACTAACAACACAAACCCCCCCCACTCAAGACAACAAAAAAACACAACCCACAAAAAAAACCACCAAAAGCAACAAGCAGAACACCCCCCCCACCCCCTCACACCACCGCCCTCCCGACCCCCGATCCCCCCCCCCCCCCCCCCCCCCCCCCCGCCCCCCCCCCCCGCTATCCCCAACCCCGGCCCCCCCCACCCCCCCCCCACACCCCCCCCCACACACAAACTACACACACACACAGGCACACACCACACCACATCACACACACACACCAACCCTCGTCCACCCACTCCTTCCACCCCATCCCACCCCACCCGCCATCCCAACCTCATGACCTAGGAAAGAGAGGGCGTGCCATGGCTTGGTGGAGTGTAGCCACGCGGGAACCCACACACCCACAACCGAACCAACACCAACCAACAATCCAGCAGACTTCCCCCCCCCCCCCGCCCCCCCCGAAGCCCCCCAGCCCAAACCACCAACCGGAGCCCCACCTCACACACCCCCACTCACACACAACACCACACCACACCACCACACATCCACATCATGACCAATGACCACAGAGAGGGCGTGCCATGGCTGGTGAGGCTCCACCTGCAGATATTCTAGTTGGCAAAATCTCGTTCATCGACCTGGCTGGCAGTGAGCGCGGTGCCGACACATACGACAACAACCGACAGACTCGACTTGAGGGTGCTGAGATCAACAAGTCCCTACTGGCACTCAACCCCGGGCGGGAGGGAGTGATGGAGGGTTTTTTCTCCCTTTCTGACTTTCTTTTCCTATGCCCCGATGTTCCCTCCTTTCAGCGTGAGGGGTGGGGGGATGCACATGTGGTTTTGGTGGCAGTGTAGTATGTGGTGGGGGGTGGGGGTGGGCAGCAAACAAACAACAGCAACGACAACAACCGACAGACTTGACAGGAGGGTGCTGAGATTGAAATGTAGAATAGATGGTAGGATAAAGGGGGAATTGATTGGATGGAGAGAGAAGTGTTGGGGGGGGGGGAGGGGGGGGGGGGGGGTGGATGATGTGGTGGGGCAGCGGTAGTTGTGGGGTGGTGGGGGTGCGGCAGAAAAAACATTACCGACAACAACCGCCAGACTCGACTTGAGGGGCGAGATCAGAAAGTCACTAATGGGTTTTTTAGGTGTGGCACCGGGTGTGAGGGCAGTGTGAGTGGGGGTTGGGTGGGGTTGGGGGGGGGGGGTAGTGGTAGTAGTGGTGGGGGTGATAATGGTGGTGGTGGGGGTAACCGACAGACTTGACAGGAGGGTGCTGAGATTGACAAGTCCCTACTGGCGCTCAAGGTGGAGATGGCTTGGATGGAGGGCTTGATGGGTGGGTAGTGGTTGGATGGGGCTGCTTTGCTTTCAGCTAGAGGGTTTGTGGTGGTGGTGGGGTGGGCAGGAGGGATAAGGGGGAGGGGCGGGAGAGCGAACAAGCCCACCCGCACCCACAGGTGGGCGCACCACAGAACCCAACCGAGACACCAAACCAGGCCCATGGATGCAGCGTCAAGCCCACCCGACCCACGCCCCTCCCTCCCCCACCCACGCACCACCAAAAAAGGGGTCCACCCAACCCAACCCGACCCGCACCAACCCAGGCCAAACCCAGGCCCCACACACGGAGCCCACCCTACCCACCCAAGCCCACACCACCACAGGGCCACCAAACATAAGCCAAAACCCGAGCCACACCACGAAGAGACCACCACAAGGACGAGAACAAAGCCCACACAAAAACAGGCCACCAAACCCAACACAGACCCGACAGAACACAAGGCCAAACCCACCCAACACCACAGCGATCCCAACCCTACCCGTACCCAAGCCCACACCACCACAGTGCCACCCAACCAGGCCAAAACCAGCCCACACCACTCTGGCCCACCATACTCTCGACCCAATGCCACCATCAGCCACAGGGCACCCAACCCCTACCGGACCCCCACACAACCCAGGCCAAACCCAGCCCACATACACCGCGGAGCCGACCTCGACCCAAGCCAACACCACCAAAGGGCCACCCATACCCAAAGGCTCGACCCAACCCTTCCCAACCACAACCACCTAATCCCACCCTTCACCCTTCCCAACCACACCACACTATCCCACCCTTCCAAAAAACCCACACACCCACAAAAAAACAAAACTATCCACCCTTCCAAACCCACACCACAACTATCCCACCCCTTCAAACCCACACACACTATCCTTTGATTAAAAGTACCGGGATTTAAAGTTACCAGTTACCAGTCCATCCCACACTGCCTTCCCCCAATTCCCAACCACACAGGCCCCACACCATGGCAGAGCCCACCCGACAGACCCCACGCCCACACCACACACACACCATCCAACCACCAGGGGCCCACCCCCCAACCCCCACCCCACCCTCCCAACCCACCCCTATACACCCCCACCCACCCAAACAAACCCCAACTAGACCCGCACCCAACGGAAACCAAACCCAACAGCAGGAGGGTGGGGGAGCGGGGCATGAGAAGATGGAAACCAACGGCCAGGGCCGAACCGAACCCACCCAACCCGACCCAAACCACAGACCCCAACGCACCCAACATCAACCCAACACAATCCACCAGATCCCACTCCACCCCACTTTATCCACCCAAACCAAACCCCAAACCCACAAACCAAACCCAACCTCAGGAGTGCAATTCCTTGCCCTAGATGGCGATGCAACCCACGGAGCGGAAGAAAGAAAAAAATCAGATGAAAACCACATTAACCTATCACACCCGTCCACAACAACCACCACCATACACAACACAACCCAACCCAACCAACCCAACCCATTTCCACCATACCCAACCCAACCCAACCCAACCTAACCCAGCCCCTACCAACCCAGCCCATTTCCACCATACCCAACCCAACCCAACTAGGAGTTGCATCCGGCCTTAGCATGGTGATTAACAACCCAAGTCACCTTCCCCCACTCAACCCAACCCATTTCCACCATACCCAACCCAACCCACCCAACCAACCCACATCAGGAGTGCATCCGCGCCTTAAATGGTGACACAACCCACGTCCCATTCCCACTCAACCCAACCCATCCCATCCCAACCGTACCCAACCCAACCTCAGGAGTGTATCCGCGCCTTGGGTGGTGATGCAACCCACGTCCCCTTCCCTAACCCTAAAAAAAAAAAAAAAAACCCAACCTCAGGAGTGTATCCGCGCCTTGGATGGTGATGCAACCCACGCCCCTTCCCTTACCCCTATTTCTATATAGACCCAAACCAAACCAAACTGAGGAAGTATATCCGCGCTCGGGATGGGAGGAACACCAGTCCCTTCCTTAAAAAACAAAAATCCAAACCAAACCAAACCAACCTCAGGGGTGTATCCGCGCCTTGGATGGGGATGCAACCCACATCCCCTTCCCTAAAAAAAAGCCAAACCAAACCAAAACTAAACCAACCTCAGGAGTGTATCCGCGCCTTGGACGGAGATGCAACCCACGTCCCCTTCCGTGGCTCCAAGCTTACAGCTGTATTAAGGGACTCCTTCATCGGGGCGGAGGCACGTACCGTGATGATTTGCACAAAACATATCCCCCAGAACAGCATCGCTGGAACATGGAGGATGGAAAATCGCTTTGAAAACGTTTGCGCTACGCAGATCGAGTGAAAGGTGAGAGGCTGGGGAGAGATGGGGGCAGCAGGCTTTGGTGAGTTGGCGGGGGCTCTGAGGGCAGGAGGGCGAACAGGAGGAGAGAAATGCTTCAAGCACGTTGCGATCCGCGATACCGGATGCACCTTGTCGTGGGCGATGGGGGGGAGACCGTTTGTTTGGTGGAGGGCTAGGGTAGTGGGGGCGTCTTGTGGTTTGGGTCGTTTGGGTGTTCTTGGGGGGTTCGTTTTACGATTGGTTGGTTGGTCGTTTATGACCCGGGCTTTCTTGGTTGCTTGGGGTCGGCCTTTGGCTTTGGCGTCTCCCTCGCTGCCCGGGTGGATTGTGGGTGTGGCTCGCATCGCGCGTGGCCCTTAGCGTGGCCTGGGGGGCCCTGCTTATCTTTGGTCCACGTGGTCTGTGAGGGTTCCAGTCTGGTGGTCTGTGGCTGCTTTCCAATTGATCGCCACCGGTTGATTGCCTTCTGGGCGGTTTTATGGACGTCGGTGTTCTGGTCTTTGGGGGGGGCTGTGTGTGGCTGTCCTGTCGTTCCAACGGTTCTATCGGGGGGCTTCGTGGGGGGGGGGGGGGGGGGGGGGGGACAACCAGGCGGGGGGCGGGCAGAGGGGTGAGTAACTTGAACAAGTTTGCGATACAAGATTGAGTGATAAGGTGTGATTCTTGACTTCGCGATCAATGGTGGAGAGCAGATCTTCTATTCTACCACCCTCTCTCGTACGATATGCATTACCCGACCATCGGACTAATCATGACTCGTTCCCTCTCCTCTTTGTTGTCTGTTCGGACTACCTGGCGTCCCTTGAATTTCTCGCAGACCCTTCTCTCCGGCGACTGGATTTTTGGTTGTATTCCCTTGTTGCTTTGTTTCCTGCCTTTGGTGGAGTTGGGGGTACCGGGTTTTGGTGTTTTGTGCCTTTGGGGGGGGGAGGGGTGGTCTAATTCGTGGCTTCGGTGTTCTTTCGTTCCCGGTGGTTTAGGCTGGGGGGTGCAGGGCGGGGTGGGGGGGGGGCGGGGGGGGGGATAGGGCACATGGGGACAATCTGGAGGAAGATGGAGCGGGAACACGGGGTCTGCGGTCTCAGAGGAGCCACGCAACGACGAGCTGACGGACGTTCGTTCGCAAAAACGAGCAGCACCGACAAAAAAAACATAAAACAGCGGAAACAAAGGAAGAAATGAAAGACAAAGAAGAAGAGACGAGAAGAGAGCGGGCAACCCAGAACAAAGCAAAGGAACCACCGAAGAGTGCCGCAAAGGACAAGGTACGAAGGACGGGGTGGTGTTCACCCCCCTCCCAGAGACCAGAACCAGACCAAACCACCGCCCCTCCCACATCACCACCAGCAAAACCCTAAACCCACCAACAGTCACAAAATACCTCCCCCCTCGCTCAAACCACTCTTCCCCTAACCCCCCATCCTCATCTCACCCCCTCACTTCACCCCCCTTACCCACCCACCAGAGCTGCGCAAGGGACAATGGCCCGACAGGACAGAGGGTGGTGTCACCCCCTCCCAGAACCAGACCACCACCGCCCCTCCCACCTCACCACCAGCAACAACCATAAACCCACACCATTCCACAACTACCTCCCCCCGTCCTCCTCCCCTCCCACTCCTCCTCTCTCCCCTCACCCCCTCACCTTCACCCCTTACCACCCACCCAGAGCTGCGCAAGGACAAGGCCGACAGGACAGAGGGTGGTGTCACCCCCGGACAGAACCCCGCATACTACGCTGCCGTGGCTCGTGCCAACATAGAAGAGGAGCAGTACAGCTCACCAGCAGCAGTACGCTCTCCCGCGCCAGATGTACGCAAGTCCAATGTGCGCTCCCCCATGAAGCAACCCGCCACCAATGGGCGCCAGTCGGTGGAGCAGGTGGGGCACACATACATACATCTACACACACACATCTACACCAACACACGCACTTAGACACACATGCACAACTAGACACACACCTTAAGCAATTCTCGGCCAATGGGCGCCAGCAAGTGGAGCAGGTGGGACTCACATACATGCACACACCTCACTCACCCCCCCCACACACACACACACCCCCCCCACACACACACACACACACATACAACCCTCTGCCAATGGGCGCCAGTCAGTGGAGCAGGTGGGACTCACATACATACTCACACCTCACTCACCTCCCCCCCCCCACACACATCACCCGACACACACCCCCACACACACACATACATACAACCCTCTGCCAATGGGCGCCAGTCAGTGGAGCAGGTGGGACTCACATACATACTCACACCTCACTCACCTCCCCCCACCCCCCCCCCCCCCCCCCCCCACACACACACACACACACACACAATACAACCCTCTGCCAATGGGCGCCAGTCAGTGGAGCAGGTGGGACTCACATACATACTCACACCTCACTCACCTCCCCCCCCCCCCCCCCCCCCCCCACACACACACACACACACACACACACACACACACACATACAACCCTCTGCCAATGGGCGCCAGTCAGTGGAGCAGGTGGGACTCACATACATACTCACACCTCACTCACCTCCCCCCCCCCCACACACACACACACACATACAACCCTCTGCCAATGGGCGCCAGTCAGTGGAGCAGGTGGGGCACACAAAAACATACAACCTACACACACACCTACACCTACACACGCACCTAGACACACACACCTACACATTACCCAGACACACACCTCACTCAAGCAACCCTCTGGTAATGGGCGCCAGTCAGTGGAGCAGGTGGGGCATGCAAAAGCACACAACCTACACACACACCTACACCTACACACGCACCTAGACACACATACACACACCTACGTACACACCTAGACACACACACCTACACACGCACCCAGACACACACCTCACTCAAGCAACCCTCTGCTAATGGGCGCCAGTCAGTGGAACAGGTGGGGCACACAAAAACATACAACCTACACACAACATGCAAGCACAGAATGCACACACACATACACACACAGCCTACACACGCATACACACACAGCCTACACACACAGCCTACACACGCATACACACACAGCCTACACACGCCAATCACACGCACATACACACACAGCCTACACACACAGCCTACACACGCCAATCACACACACATACACACACAGCCTACACACACCAATCACACACACATACACACACAGCCTACACACACCAATCACACGCAAATACACACACAGCAATCACACACACATACACACACAGCCTACACACACATACACACACCAGTCACACACACATACACACACAGCCTGCACACACCAATCACACGCACGTACACGCACCAATCACACACCAATCACACACATACACACACAGCCTACACACACCAATCACACACACATACACACACAGCCTACACACACCAATCACACACACACACACAATAACCTGACACACACAACTAAGTCCATGTAACACACAAGCGACACGCTCTCCTGCTGTGTGCAAGTCCAATATACCTACCACACGCACCCTGCCCATGTGTGCGCATGTTCACGTTTGTGTCTTGAGAAACTTGGATGAAGCTAGGCTTGCACGTACTTTCCATCCTGAAGGCAGGGTTTGTGTGTGTGTGAATTTATGTAGCACCATGGTGATCCTTGTGACCTATGTGGTGCTAATAATAGCTTTTTCTTTGCTGGAGGCCTGTTGGGAATTTATGTAGCACCATGGTGCTCCTAGTGACTTATGTGGTGCTGTTGATCGCTTTTCCAAAATACCTACCACACGCACCCTGCTCAGCACGACCAGCGTCACAGCAGCAGCAAAGGAATGCACCCCTCCCACTCACCCGCATCACTCACACCTTGGTTGCACCGAGGGCCGCTGTAGGTGCCCGGGTTCCAGCACGTGCAGCACCACAGCAACAACAAAGACGGACACAGGATGATGATGAGGATGAGCTGAAGGACACCCAACAGACACACACCCCTCCCACTCACACCACACACACCTTGTCCATCAATTCAGGTCGCGTCTAGGGCTGCTGTGTGGGCCCGGGGTCCAGCACGGGCAGCACCACAGCACCAGGACAGTCAGACACATGACAATGAGGAGGATGAGCTGATGGACACCCAGCAGCCACACACCCTTCCCACTCACCCATGTCCCTCCCACCACCTACACCCTGTCCATCATTTCAGGTTGCACCTGGAGCAGCTGTGTGGGCCCGGGGTCCAGCACGGGCAGCACCACAGCACCAGCACAGTCAGACACAGGACAATGAGGAGGATGCGCTGATGGACACCCAACACCCACCCCTCCCCACTCACCCCCATCACTCCCACCACCCACACCCTGTCCACCACCACCCCTCTGCAGCTAAGGCTGGCACCATAGCAACCCACCCGTCCAACTCACCCCCATCACTCACACATTCAGGTTGCACCTGGAGCAGCTGTTGGGGCCCGGGTTCCAGCACGGGCAGCACCACAGCAGCAAGTAAGACAGGCGGAGGACGATGAGGATGAGGATGAGCTGATGGACATCAAACAACCACACACCCTTCCCACTCACCCCTATCACTCCTACCACACACACCCTGTCCATCACTCCCACCACACACACACCCTGTCCATTCTCACAGGTCGCGCCTAGGGCTGCCGTAGGTGCCCGGGTTCCAGCACGGGCAGCACCACAGCAACAAGTAAGACAGGCAGAGGACGATGAGGATGAGGATGAGTTGATGGCGCAGAGGGACGAGTTGATGGACACAATTCTCGAGGAGGAGGAGCAGCTCATCACGGCACACCGCACACAGATTGAGGAGACAATGGAGCTGGTGAGTTTTGAGTTGAAAAATGTTACCCGATAATGCAGCTTTGGGCCCCAAAAACACAAACCTTAGCTCATTTTTTGAATTCATCAGTTTGAGTTCGAGTTTGAGTTTCATCAAGGCGCACCGCACACAGTTTACGAGTTGAGGAGACAATGGAGCTGGTGAAATTTGAGTTGAAAAATGTTGCCCGATAATTGTAGCTTTGGGCCCCCAAAACACCAACCTTAGCTCATTTTTTTTAATTCAACAGTTTGAGTTTGAGTTTGTGTTTCATCACGGCGCACCGCACACCGCACACAGATTGAGGAGACAATGGAGCTGGTGAGTTTTTAGTTGAAAATGTTACCCCATAATTGTAGCTTTGGGCCCCAAAAACATAAACCTTAGCTCCTTTTTTTGAATTCATCAGTTTGAGTTTGAGTTTGTGTTTCAGCACGGCACACCGCACACAGTTGAGGAGTTGAGGTGACGATGGAGTTGGTGAGTTTAAGTTTTGTTAGGCACACCGCACACAGATTGAAGAGACAATATAGTTGATAAGTTTCCAAACCAGACATAGTCAAATCATGCCAAGTAAGGCCAAGCATAGCAAAATAATTGCAAAATAAAGCCTAACATGGCCATATCATGCCAAGTAAAGCCAAACATAGCCAAGCATAGCCAAATAAAGCCAAACAATGCAAAACATAACCAGACATAGTCAGATCATGCCAAGTAAGGCCAAGCATAGCAAAAAATTGCAAAATAAAGCCTAACATGGCCAAATCATGCCAAGTAAAGCCAAACATAGCCAAGCATAGCCAAATAAAGCCAAACAATGCAAAACATAACCAGACATAGTCAAATCATGCCAAGTAAGGCCAAACATGGCAAAAACAAGCGCCCAAGAAAGCCAAACAATGCCAAACAAAGCCAAACAAAGCCAAACAAAACAAAGAATGCAAAACAATGCAAAACAGTGCTGATGAGGATGGGGACGATAATGAGGATGAGTTGATGGCTCAGAGGGACGAGTTGATGGATACAATTCTCGAGGAGGAGGAGCAACTCATCACGGCACACTGCACACAGTTTGAGTTTGAGATTCATCAGTTTGAGTTTCGTCACGGCACGCCGCACACACATTGAGGTGACGATTGAGGTGGTGAGCTTGAGTTTCATCAGTTTGAGTTAAATTTTCATCATGGCACACCGCACACAGATTGAGGTGACGACGGAGGTGGTGAGCTTGATTTTCATCAGTTTGAGTTTGAATTTGAGTTTCATCAGTTTGAGCTTGAGTTTCATCACGGGACACCATACACAGATTGAGGAGACGATAGAGTTGGCAAGTTTCCGAACTAAACATAGCGGAATCATGCCAAGTAAGTGAAGCCAAGCCAAACCAAAACATGCAAAATATGGCCAGACAAAGCTACATCAGACAGATGATAGTCAAATCAAACCTAAGATAGCCAATTCAACAAAATACAGCCAAATGAAATGATGCAAGCCAAATAAAAGCAGCAAATCCAAACAAAACCAACGAGCCAAACAAAGCCAAACCAATCAGCCAAACAGAGCCAAACCAATCAGCCAAACAAAGCCAAACCAATCAGCCAAACAAAGCCAAACCAATCAGCCAAACAAAGCCAAACCAATCAGCCAAACAAAGCCAAACCAATCAGCCAAACAAAGCCAAACCAATCAGCCAAACAAAGCCAAACCAATCAGCTAAACAAAGCCAAACAAAACCAGCTCAAACTGACTGCTTTCTTTATTTCCACCAGGTTCGAAAAGAAGTTGGCCCTAAAAAAACTTAAAAAAGCTAAAACACGAAGTTGGCCCTGAACCAGTTCAAACTGACTGCTTTCTCTGTTTCCACCAGGTTTGAAAATAATTTGGCCCTGAACCAGCTAAATAAAGCTGATTACGCTTTAAAACGAAGTTGGCCCTGAACCAGCTCAAACTGACTGCTTGCTTTGTTTCCATCAGGTTCGAAAAGAGATGGCTCTGCTGACGGAGGTAGACCAGCCAGGCTCAGCCATTGACTTGTATGTTGAAAAGCTGGACGCTATCTTGAAGATTAAGATGGATGGGATCATGAAGCTGAAGGTGAGACTGTGTGTTGGGTGTGTGTGTGTTTGGAGAGGGGTGGGGTGGGGAGGGGGTGGGGGGGGGTGAAGGTGAGACTGGGTGGGGTGTGTGTGGTGGGGGGTGGTGGTGGGGGTTGAAGGTGAGACTGGGTGTTGGGTGGGGGGTTGTTGGGGGGGGTGTTTGGGGGTGTTTGGGGGGGGGGGGGGGATGTGTGTGTGGTAGTTATGGTAAGGCTGGGTGTTGGGTGGGTGTGAAAATTGAAAAATAGTACAAGCTGCCACAGGAAGTGAGATTGAGGGAACCCTCCCGTTTGCATGCGTATGTACGTACTGAAGAATGGCTACCATGTCAAGTTCATTTGGTTTCGCAGACCCTCTGCACCTGAGCTTGGACTACCGCATCCGTACTTTCTGCATCCCTGAAAATAGTCTTAATCCGATCTCTTCATCACGGATGTAACAATTTCAATTTCAATTTAATCCGATCTCTTCATACTGGCGCATCTAGGGTTTCAGTATCTCCCACCGGCTCTAGGCGCACCTTTTATTTTGTAGGAGTGGCAATTGAATTGTTTTTTGAAATTGAAATTGTTACATCTGTGTAGAACCGTTACTCACAGGACGTGAAGTTAAGGACACCATAAGGAGTGGCAACATAATTGGAACTGAATCCTCTGTGTCGCTGGTTTGTGTCGGGAGACCCACATCCTGGGGTGAAAGTCCTTGCACAACTTCAAAAAAAAAAAAAAAAAAATAATGTATCAACAATGGCAACTTCTCACCTACTGCAGAGCAAGCTTGAGAGCTTCAAGGAGCACCTCCAGCAAGAGGAGGTCATGTCTGCATCCTTCCGCCCTGGCAACATGCCCAAGGGGCGGTAATGATAACGCCTGGTGGGCGTGGTATTAAGGGACCCCGGGCAAATTTGAATTTGAATTGTTACATGGTTTTCCAGCCAACTCTGGGCTTCGGGGGCAGGGGAGGGTGGCAAATTTGAATTTGAATTGTTACCTGCTTTTCAGCCAACTCTGGGCTGCTCACCGTCTTCCAGATCCGTAGGATACCTTTGGACACAAGGGAGCGTACTAAGCGAAATAAACAGTTTAAAGACTTGTCCAAGTTCAGGTCAGGTGTGCTGCAGGGCTACGGAGGCTGGCATATTTTGAAATTTGAAGTAGCTGTGCGTGCAGCGCCGTAGTGTCCACGATATTAATAATGTAGGAGGCATCGCCTCAGTTTGGCAACAAGTGAAGGACTACGGGGTGTAAATTACAGGACGGCCATTGTCCTAGCCTGGGTGTAATGCTTTTTCTATCATATCCCGGTGGCTTTATTTGGTGAGATTATATGGCCTTCAGGCTGTCCGCCGTCTGCAGGTAGAGTAAACATGGTTTGCATAAATGCTACTAGACCACACCAGGGTTGGTATTGAATTTGAACTTGGTTACATAGCTTCAGCCAGCAATTTGGCTGCTCGCCGTCTTCGGGAGTAAAAATATTATTACCAGGAAAATGTAGACTCGAACAAAACACTTTTTCCCCATTTTTCTTTTCAATTTGCTTTTTTGGTTGGTCAACGGTTAATCGAAATCTACGATTTCTGGCGTGTCTGTGTGTCTGTTCTCAAAAGCTACTTTTCATGGGGCAAAACGCAAATCTAGTGAGCCATATGTACGTTTCCAATCTAACGGTTCCTCCAAAATCTACGTTTGAGACAGGTTTGAGACGTAAATTTTGACGTCTTGAGCAAGCCGGCACCAATTGAGAGCAAACCGGCACCATTTTTTCTGTTTGCTGGAGTTGCTGGATTTGGTTTGCTTACATGGCATATTAGCCTTCAAGTTGCTAGCCATCTGCGGGCCAAGCCAAGCTAAAAATGTTTGGTTTGTTTTGATTACGTGGCATATCAGCCTCTAAGCTGCTTGCCATCTGTAGGCGAAAAATTACCTGGAGGGGCGTGGTTCAGGGTTTTTGGTGCAAGTTTTTTGGTTCTAAACTTTAATTCTCGGCTGTGCTATATACCCCAGTCTGGGGGTTGGGAAGATGAACAAATTTTAAATCGGTATACTCGGTATTGCTAACCAGGGTAATTCAAAGCGCGCGCTTTTGAGCGCTGACTTTTTGACTCCCTCTGCGCTTTAAGCGCAGTTTTTTGCACCCCCCTTTGGGCGCAGCAAGCACTTTTGCGCTTTTTGCACTACAAAGCGCAATTTTTTTGTTTCCAAGTGCGCTAAAGCGCTGGCCAATTTGGCCATTTGAAGTACCCTGGCGTGGTGTAAAGGGGCCCCTACCTGATGCCGCAGCTGAGGGAAGTATCTGCGGGTGGAATGAACATAGGGAATATGTCTGTTTGTTTGTTGCAGTCCAGGAGGGGGGGGGTCGGCTACTCCTAGGTTTTTTCTTACTTTTTTACTCAGACCTCCAAGTGAAATTCTGAGACCACCATTGATTTTTCCTTAGACAAGGGTTGTTCATAGGCACAGCTTCACACCTGGATTGATGTATGGGTGGGTGAATGGACGGGTGAGTATGGGTGGCTTAATGGGTGGCTTGATGGATGGTTTGTATGGGCGGTTTGGGTGGGTGAGTATGGGTGGTATGGATGCGTGGATGGATGGGTGGGTGAACGGGTGAGTTTGGGTGTATGGATGGGCAAGGTGGGTGGGGGGTGAATGGGCGAGTATTTTGACAACAGCACAATCCCTGTTTGGGAATTCTGAGGATGCCATTGTGTGCGCCATATTGGACCCCCCCCGAATCCAGATCTAAGTTTTCTGTAATGGGTATTTCTATTTAAGGGGGCGGGGGGGGGGGGGGGGGGGGCACCCTGGGGGGGCACCGGGCCAGCCCACAGTCAGGACTTCAGGCCTCGGGTGTGGGCAGCCGCTGACGTGGACCCACGGTGACGTGGACCTGGATCTGGATACCAAGCAAGCCACTCCACACGTTGTTTGTTTTTTTACACGTTCCCATCGATCAGCTGATCAGCTGATCAGGGCTGATCCACCCCACCCCAGTCCATCCCGACGCACTACCGACCCCTCCTCCCTGTCTGCGTACCCCAACCTTCTTCGTGCATCTATCCATCGGTCTGCTGATCCATCTCCCGGCCATTGCAGTAAACCCACTACACACCTTACAAACCAACCAACCAACAACCTTCACCTCCTCGCCTGTCGAAACTCCTTCAACTCGACAGCATCAAACATGCGCGCTGCTTCTGCCATCTCAAGAAAGCCGTCCAGCCTGGATTGCGAAAGGCAATACTCGAGTCTTTCAGCAACTGCTCGAGGCGTTCCCTCGTTGGCGGTGGTCAGATCTGACCCCGCGATCAGCCGGAGACGTGTGGTTTCGGTCCAGGCCCAGGATGTTTCTAGAAGGACGTCCATCGGGTCCATGACCGTTGGACTCAGTGCCATGATTGTCGAAGGTGCCCATGCCAACGTAGTTCAGGTGAGGGTGTGTATGGAGGAGGAGTGGGGGTGGTGGTGGTGGGGTTGGTAGTGTGTGTGTGTGTGGTGGTGTGTGTGTGTGGGTGGGGGGTGGTGGGGTGTGGGGTGTGGGTGGGGGGAGGGGGGTATGTGACTGTGTGTGTTTGTGTGTGTGTGTGTGTGTGGGTAGGTGGGTGGGTGGGTGTGTGTGTGTGTGTGTGGGGGGGGGGGGGGGGGGGGGGGGGGGGGGGGCAGGTGAGAGTTGGGGATTCTCACCTCTGTCACGTGGTGCATGGACGCTTGGGCTTTACCGGGGAATGGTGGAGGAGTGATGGTGGTGGAGGAGCTTGTGTGTGTGTGTGTGTGTGTGTGTATGTGTGTGTGTATGTATGTGTGTGTGTGTGGTGTGTGTCTGTGTGTGTGTAGGTGGGTAGGTGAGTGTGTGGGGGGGTCATCATCTCCACTTATAAGGGCATCGGCGCTTGGGATTTATTGGAGACTGGTGGTGATGTGGTGGTGGTGGTGGTGTGTGTGTATGGTGGTGGGGTGGTGGGGGTGGTGGGGGGGGAGCGGCAGGGGAGATGTGTTTAGTGTGTGGTATGTGTCTTTTCGTGTGTATGTGGGGTTGGGGTTGGGGGGAAGGTGCGAAGAAGTAGGGGGAGTGAGTAGGAGGACGGGGTGTGGGGGAAGGTGCAAGAAGTAGGGGGGGGGGGGGGGGGGGGGGGGGAGGTGTGAAGAAGTAGGGGATGGGCAAGGGGTTGGAGGAAGGTGCGAAGAAGCAGGGGGGGGGGGGGAGGTGCGGAGAATTGTTTTTTTGGGGGGGGGGGGGGGGAAGAAAGTGCCGAGAAGTGGGGGGGTGGGGTGGGGGAAGGTGTGAAGAAGTTGGGGGTGGGGTGGGGGAAGGTGTGGAGAAGTTGGGGGTGGGGTGGGGGAAGGTGCGAAGAAGCAGGGGTGGGGGTGGGGGAAGGTGCGAAGAAGCTACGTGTGGGGTGGGGGAAGGTGCAAAGAAGTAGGGGATGGGGCGGGGATGGGGAAGGTGTGGAAGAAGTTGGGGGTGGGGAAGGGGGGAGGTTCGAAGAAGCTAGGGGCAGGGGTGGGGGAAGGTGCGAAGAAGTTAGGGGTGGGGGTGGGGGAAGGTGCTAAGAAGCTGGGGGTGGGGTGGGGGAAGGTGCAAACAAGTTGGGGGTGGGGTGGGGAAGGTGCCGAAGAAGTTGGGGCTGGGGTGGGGGACGGGTGCGAAAAGTTGGAGGCAAGGGGTTGGGGAAGGTGCAAAGAAGTTAGGGGTGGGGGTGGGGGTGGGGGTGGGGGAAGGTGCGAAGAAGCTGGGGGTGGGGTGGGGAAAGGTGCGAAGAAGAAGCTAGGGGTTGGGGTGGGGGAAGGTGCAAACAAGTTGGTGGGGGGGGTGGGGAAGGTGCGAAGAAGCTGGGGTGGGGTGGGGGAAGGTGCAAAGAAGCTGGGGGTGGGGGAAGGTAAGAAGAAGTTGGGGTGGGGTGGGGGAAGGTGCGAAGAAGTTGGGGGTGGGGCGGAGGAAGGTGCGAAGAAGTTGGGGGTGGGGTAGGGGAAGGTGTGTAGAAGTAGGGGGTGGGGGCAGGGGGCGGAGGAAGGTGCGGAGAAGTTAGGGGGGGGGGGTGGGGGGGGGGAGGTGCTGAGGAGTACTGGAAGATGTGTTTAGTGTGTGTGTTTTCGTGTGTTGAGGGGGTGTGGGGTGGGGTGAGGAAAGGAGTGGGGGGTGGGGTGGGGTGGGTGGAGGGGCTCCCACTGTTACATGGCTCCCCGTAACTACATAACAGGTATCCTCATATCTGTTTGTGTTTTCGTGTGTTGGTGTTGTGGTGAGGTTGGTGTGTGTGTGTAGGGGGGGGGGGGGGGGGGGGGGGGGGGGGGGGGGGGGGGAGATGTTGAGGAGTATGGGAAGGTGTGTTTAGTGTGTGGTGGTGTGTGTGTATGTGTGTGTGTGTGTGTGTGTGGGGGGGGGGGATAGGGGTGAGGAAGGGGGGGGGGGGGGGGGGGGGGGGGGGGGGCAACCTCTGTTACATGGCTCCCTTTTGCTGCATAACAGATCTCTTCATTTGTGTTTTCGTGCGCTGGTGTGTTTGTGAGGTTAGTGTGTGTGTGTGGTGGTGCTGGTGGTGGTGCTGGTGGTGGTGGTGGTGGGGGGGGCAACCTCTGTTACATGGTTCCCCATAACTGCATAAAGTGATACATATAATGAATAGTGCGCTTTATTACCAGGCGTGAGGTTGCGGGGGCCAGCCCGTTTGCTTTCACTGGGGGCAACCACCAAACATCCACTGGGGCCAACCACAAAACAAAACAAAACGCCTGGAGGGGTGTGGTATTAAGGGGACCCTCCCGTACGCCGCAGCTGGGGAAAGTCACCATGCCAACCACCAAACATAAGTGCATAGCATGCAACCGTGTATCCCTTCATATCATACTCAGGACGTCACTCGTGGATTCATGAGGGAGGAGATTTCACCAGAGTCTGCTATGGCTTCCCTCATGCACAAATATGTCATCTTATTCATGACGTCATTCCCATAACTACATAACTACATAGCATGCAACCGTGTATCCCTTCATATCCTATTCATTACTTCATTAATGCACCAATATGTCATCCTGTTCAGGACATCATTCCCATAACCACATAACTACATAGCATGCAAACGTTCATCCCTTCATGTCCTATTCAGGACTTCCCTCACATACAAATATGTCATCTTATTCATGACATCATGCCCATAACTACATTACTACATAGCATGCTCCCTTGTGTATCCCTTCATATTCTATTCAGGACTTCACTCATGTACCAATATGACATGCAACCGTGTATCCCTTCATGTCCTATTCAGGACTTCACTCATGTACCAATATGACATGCAACCGTGTATCCCTTCATGTCCTATTCAGGACTTCACTCATGTACCAATATGACATGCAACCGTGTATCCCTTCATGTCCTATTCAGGACTTCACTCATGTACCAATATGACATGCAACCGTGTATCCCTTCATGTCCTATTCAGGACTTCACTCATGTACCAATATGACATGCAACCGTGTATCCCTTCATGTCCTATTCAGGACTTCACTCATGTACCAATATGGCATGCAACCGTTCAGGACATCATTCACATATCCACACAACTACATAGCATGCACACGTGTATTCCTTCATGTCCTTAATCAGTGCTCCACTTGTGGATTCATGAGGGAAGAGATTTCACCAGAGCTTGCTGTGGCTTCCCTCTTGCACAAATATGACATCTTATTCATGACATCATGCCCATAACTACATTACTACATGCATGCAACCTTGTGTATCCCTTCATATCCTATCCAGGACTCCACTCATGTACCAATATGACATGCAACTGTTTATTCCTCCATATCCTATTCAGCACAGGACATCACTCAATGTGACATCCTGTTCAGGGCGTCATTCACATAACAGCATAGCTACACATCTCCATAGCATGCCCCCTTGTGTATCCCTTCATATCCTATTCAGGACTCCACTCATGTACCAATATGACATGTAACCGTTCATGACATCATTCACACAACTACATAGCATGCCCCCTTGTGTATCCCTTCATATCCTATTCAGGACTCCACTCATGTACCAATATGACATGTAACCGTTCATGACATCATTCACACAACTACATAGCATGCCTCCTTGTGTATCCCTTCATATCCTATTCAGGACTCCACTCATGTACCAATATGACATGTAACCGTTCATGACATCATTCACACAACTACATAGCATGCCCCCTTGTGTATCCCTTCAAATCCTATTCAGGACTCCACTCATGTACCAATATGACATGTAACCGTTCATGACATCATTCACACAACTACATAGCATGCCCCCTTGTGTATCCTTTCATATCCTATTCAGGACTCCACTCATGTACCAATATGACATGTAACCGTTCAGGACATCATTCACACAACTGCATAGCATGCAACGCTTTATTCCTTCATATCCTATTCAGGACTTCACTCATGTACTAATATGACATCTTATTCAAGGTATCATCTCCATAATTTCATAACCACACAACTACATAGCATGCAACCTTGTGTATCCCTTCATGACCTATTTAGGACTTAACTCGTGGATTCATGAGGGAGGAGATTTCACCAGAGACTGCTGTGGCTTCCCTCATGTACCAATATGAAATCATATTTAGGATGTCATTCCCAAAACTACAGAAGTTCATAGCGTGCAACCGTTTATTCCTTCATGTCCTATTCAGGACTTAACTCGTGGATTCATGAGGGAGGAGATTTCACCAGAGACTGCTGTGGCCATCCTCAAGGACGCCGTGGTTGTACTGCAGAAGATTCAGGTAATCATGGTACCGCCTGGTGGGGCGTGGTATTAAGGTAGCCCGTCTTACGGTGGTAGGGAACGGGCTGCCATTTTACCTGTGGCTTCCCTCAAGGACGCTGTGGCTGTACTGCAGAAGATTCAGATAATAATGGTACCGCCTGGTCTGGATCCATCATTCGGTTCCTTGAGGAACGTTTTGGATTTATAGCAATTCAGGGAATGAACTGGACAACCGTTTCGTACTTCGTCGAGAATTGTCGAGAATTCCAGGCCAAATTGACGAGAATTCTCGGAATTCCAGGCCAAATTCTCGACGAAGTACGAAGTACGAGTTCTCGCGGAAACGGTTTGTCCAGTTCATCCCCTGAATTGCTATAAAGTTGACAGAGGCTCTGAAGAGCACAGGATGAAAAAAGTAATGATAAAGCCTGGTGGGGCATGGAATTAAGGGAGCCCGTCTTACGGTGGTGGGGAACGGGCTGCTACTTGACCTGGACAAAGATTCAGGTGGTAATGATAACGCCTTGTGGGGTGTGGTATTAAGGGAGCCCGGCTTACGGTGGTAGGTAACGGGCTGCTACTTTACCTGGACAAAGCTACACTGCAGAGGATCTTGGGAATAATGAAACACTCCATCACAACTGAGCAGCCCCCAGGATTACCCCGTTGTCTGTTTGACCGCCCCCACAAAACCGTCAGCCAACTATCTCATAACTAACTGGCTTAGGTCAGCTCCATTTCCGATGCCACCTGTCATTCTGTTGCCAACATACACCGCAAGTTTTTCCGGGTCGCTTGCGACGCTGCATAGGACTTCAGTTAGCACCCCAGAACTAACATCCACGCAACCGGCTCAGTTCTGAGGATTGTGATATGGTCATGGTTATGCCCCGTGGCCCCTTGACCATGCTTCTTGCACTCAAGCCTTTCCTGTGTGGTGGTTCATTTGACATGAAACACTTCATCACAACTGAGCAGTTTCTCATGGATTTTAGCACCCCAGAACCAACATCCACGCCACCGGCTCAGTTCTAAGGATTGTGATATGGTCATGGTTATGCCCTGTGGGCCCTTGACCATGCTTCTTGTACTCAAGCCTTTCCTGTGTGGTGGTTCATTTGCCATGAAACACTTCATCATAACTGAGCAGTTTGCATGGATGTTAGCACCCCAGAACCAACATCCATGCCACCGGCTCAGTTCTGAGGATTGTGATATGGTCATGGTGATGCCCTCTGGCCCCTTGACCATGCTTCAACCATGCACTCAAGACTTCCAGGTGTAGTGGTTAATTTGACATGGAACACTTCATCATAACTGAGCAGTTTGCGTGGATGTTAGCTGCCCAGAACTAGCATCCACGCCACCAGCTCGGTTACAAGGCATGGGATATTGCTGCCTCACCCATAGACCCCTAACTCCCCAACCCGCTACCCCCCTAACCCCCTCCAGCCTCCAATTCCTGACCCTTAACCCCCGCACCCCTGCACCCCACCAACCTCTAACCCCACCCCTTACCCCCTAACCCGCTAACACCGCTAACCTCAAATTCCTAACCCACCCAACCCTGTAGACCATTGCTGCCACACCCACGGATCCCTAACTACTCAATTCCTCTTACCCCCTAACCCCCTAATCCCTATCCCATCCCTTCATACATTTGACTTGACACATTCGTGTAAACAATTGCTGCCACACCCATGGATCCCAAACTCCCCAATTGCACTAACCGCCAACCCCCTCCAACCCCCTAATCCCCAATTCCCTATCCCATACCTTCATTCATTTGATTTTACACATTCTTGTAGACAATTGTTGCCACACCCATGGATCCCTAACTCCCCAACCCCCTCGAACTCCCCAACCCCCTCTAACCCCCAACCCCCTACCCCCCAACCTCCTAACCCCCTAACCCCCTAATCCCTATCCCATCAGGGTACTTCCATTGACCAAATTGGCCAGTGCTTTAGCGCACTTGAAAACAAAAAAACTGCGCTTTGTAGTGCAAAAAGCGCAAAAGTTGCATGCTGCACCCACAGGGGGTTGCAAAGAACTGCGCGAAACGCGCAGTGGGGCTCAAAAAGGCAGCGCGCCAGCGAGCAAAAGCGCGCGCTTGGAAGTACACTGTATCCCATACCTTAATACATTTGACTTTAAACATTCTTGTAGACAATTGCTACCACACTCATGGATCCCTAACCCCCCAACCCCTCTAACCCCATAACCCCCTTTAACCTATAATTCTTGACCCCTTAACCCCTCCCCCCCCCCCCCACACACACCAACCCCCACCTCCTAACCCCCCCAACCCCAACCCCCACCTGCATCCCCCTAACTCCGCCAACCTTGTAGACAATTGCTGCCTCACCCATGGATCCCTCACTCCCCAATTCCTCTAACCCCCAACCCCCTACAACCTCCAATTCCTAACTCACCCCCCCCCTAACCCCCCACCCCCTCCAACCTCTAACCCCCACCCCTTAACCCATATCCCCCCAACCCAGCCAACCTTCAATTCCTAACTCACCCCCCCCCTAACCCCCCACCCCCTCCAACCTCTAACCCCCACCCCTTAACCCATATCCCCCCAACCCAGCCAACCTCCAATTCCTAACCCACCAACCCCCGCACCACCTATGGACAGCGTGCTTACGACTAATGGATCCCTACCCCCCCCAACCCCAACCCCAACCCCAACCCCTCTAACGCCCAAACCCCTCTATCCCCCTAACCTCCACAAACCTCCAATTCCTGACCCCTTAACTCCGCCAACCCGCCAACCCTGCAGACAATTGCTGCCACACCCATGTATCCCTAACCTGCCAGCCCCCTAACCCCCTAACCCCCTCCAACCTCCAATTCCCGACCCCTTAACCCCCGCACCCCTGCACCTCCGCACCCCTTAACCCCCGCACCCCTGCACCTTCGCACCCCTGCACCCCCTAACCCCGCACCCCAGCACCTCCGCACCCCTGCACCCCCTAACCCCGCACCCCTGCACCTCCGCACCCCTGCACCCCCTAACGCCGCCAACCTGCCAACCCTGTAGACAATTGCTGCCCAATCCCCCAACCAACCTGCCAACCCTGTAGACAATTGCTGCCCAACCCCCCAACCAACCCCCCAACCAACCCGCCAACCCCCCAACCAACCTGCCAACCCTGTAGACAATTGCTGCCACCCCAATGGACTGCGAACTTCGCTTCAAGGCTCGTGCCCTGTGGCCTAGCTTTGCCGCCCGCCTGCGAAACCTCGGTTCCGCCGTGCCTGTTGTGGTGGGCTTGGTCGTTGGCGGAGAGTCGGAGGCGACTCTATCGGAGGAGTATGGAGGCAAGGCAGGGGAGGAGCCCGGGGTGAGTCATGGGACTGGTGTGTGTGTGTGGGGGGGTGGGGAAGGCAGCAGCAGGGGGAGGGGGAGAGAGGGGGGGGGGGGGGGGGGGGGGGGGGGGGGGGGGAGGGGAGAAAGCAGGAGGAGAGAGGGAGTGTGTGCGTGTGTGTGTGAGTGTGTGTGTGTGGGGGGGGGGGAGGCTACTGGACTAAGTAGATTGGGGGACGCGGCGCCTGTTGTTGCTGTGGGGGGGGGGGGGGGGGGGGGGGGGGGGGGGGGGAGTGGCTTGGTCACTGGCGGAGACTCTGAGTCAACTCTATTGGAGGAGTATGGAGGCTAGGCAGAGGAGTAGCCTGAGTCAGGGGAGAGGGGGGGGGGGGGGGGGTACTGGACTGCGTAAATTGGGTTCCGCGGCGCCTGTTGTTGCTGTTGCTGTTGTGGTGGTGGTGGTGGTGGTTTGGTCACTGGCGGAGACTCTGAGTCAACTCTATTGGAGGAGTATGTAGGCGAGGCAGGGGAGGAGCCTGGGGTGAGTCAGGGGAGAGGGGGGGGGGGGGGGGGGGGGGGTACTGGACTGCGTAAATTGGGTTCCGCGGCGCCTGTTGTTGCTGTTGCTGTTGTGGTGGTGGTGGTGGTGGTTTGGTCACTGGCGGAGACTCTGAGTCAACTCTATTGGAGGAGTATGGAGGCAAGGCAGGGGAGGAGCCTGGGGTGAGTCAGGGAAGGGGGAGGGGGGGTATAAGGGCGAAGCCTGGGGAGTTCGCAGCCAGCTGATGCCATCTACGTTTGCCTTGGTGAGGTGTTGCCTATTAGTGGGCGCACCATACCAGTAAAATAAACTAGGCATTTAAATACCTACCTAGCCAGACTCACTTACTCACTCACTCACTCACTCACTCACTCACTCACTCAGCTAAAATATTAGTCAAAGTGTTCGCAGTAAATAGGGCGTAACACTATGTTTGGGTGTCACTCACTCACTCACTCACCCACCCACCCACTCACTCACTCACTCACTCACTCACTCTCTCACTCACTCACTCACTCACTCACTCACTCACTCACTCAGCTAAAATGTTAGTCAAAGTGTTCGCAGTAAATAGGGCGTAACACTATGTTAGGGTGTCACTCACTCACTCACCCACCCACTCACTCACTCACTCACTCTCTCACTCACTCACTCACTCTCACTCACTCACTCACTCACTCACTCACTCAGCTAAAATGTTAGTCAAAGTGTTCGCAGTAAATAGGGCGTAACACTATGTTTGGGTGTCACTCACTCACTCACTCACTCACTCACTCACTCACTCACTCAGCTAAAATATTAGTAAAAGTGTTCGCAGTAAATAGGGCGTAAAACTATGTTTGGGTGTCACTCACTCACTCACTCACTCACTCACTCACTCACTCACTCACCCACCCACTCACTCACTCACAAAAACTCATTTCTGTGTTGCGCAGCCAGCCGATGCGATCTACGTTAGCCTTGGTAAGGTTTTGACCATCAGTGGGCGCACCATCCGGGCCGATGCACAAGCGACCCCTGTCGCAGCCAAGGAGGCTGCGGAGGCAATCAGTGCTCTTCTTGCCAGGGTAAGGGAGTGGGGGGAGGGGGGGGGGGGGGGGGGGGGGGGGCAGTGGCTGGGTGTGGGGGGGAGGAAGAGGGGGGGGGGGGGGAGGAGGGAGGGAGGGAGAGAGGCGCACCATCCGGCCCGATGCACAAGCGGGCCCTGACGCAGCCAAGGAGGCAATCAGTGCTCTTCTTGCCAGGGTAAGGGGGTGGAGGGGGGGGGGGGGGGGGGGGGGGGGGGCAGTGGCTGGGTGTGGGGTGGAGGGAGGGGGGGGGGGGGGGGGGGGGGTAGAGGTGTCTGGTGTCTGTGTGTGTATATGTGTGGGTGGGTTGGTGGGTTGGGAAGGGGGGTACTGGCATGCTTGCTTCCAGCCCGAAGCAGGCCCTGTCGCAGCCAAGGAGGCTGCAGAGGCAATCAGTGCTCTTCTTGCCAGGGTAAGGGAGTGGAGGGGGGGTGGGGTGGGGGTGGGGGGGGGGGGGGAGAGAGGCGCACCATCCGGCCCGATGCACAAGCGGGCCCAGACGCAGCCAAGGAGGCTGAGGAGGCAATCAGTGCTCTTCTAGCCAGGGTAAGGGGTTAGGGGGGGGGGGGGGGGGGGGGGAGGGGCAAGTGGCTGGGTGTGGGGTGGAGGGGGGGTAGAGGTGTCTGGTGTCTGTGGGTGTGTATCCGTGTGGGTGGTTGTGGGTGTATATGTGTGCATATGTGGGTGGGTGTGGGTGCATATGTGGGTGGGGGTGGGTGTATATGAGTGGGTCGGTGGGGGAGGGGCTACTGGCATGCTTCCGGCCTGATGCACCAGCAGGCCTTGAAGCAGGCAATGAGGCTGGGGAGGCAATTAGCACTCTTCTTGTTAAGGTAAAGGACCTGATACTTCTGCCCCCCCCACCACCCACCACCCCACCCACCCCACCCCACCCACACACGCTACCCCCACCACTACCCCTACTACTACACACTCACACACACATCCAGATCCAGCCCCACACACCACCACAGCAAGAGAGGCGGAGGTGGCAATCAGCGCTCTTCTTGCTAAGGTAAGGGACCTGATACTTCTGCCCACACACACTTTCACACACACACATAGTATCCCCACCTTCGCACACACACACACACACACTACCACCACCACCACCACACACACACATCCAGCCCCACACACCACCACAGCCAAGGAGGCTGAAAAGGCAATCAGCCCTCTCTCCTAGAGAAGGTAAGGGACCTGAGACTGCTTCCTCTCACACAAACAGACAGATGCACGCACAGACTCACACGTTCACACGGAGGGGGGGAGAGGGGGCAAGGTGGTGGTGGTGTAGGTTTGGGGGGGTGGGGGGGGAAGGGGGGAGGGGGTGCCAAGGAGGCTGAAAAGGCAATCAGCTCTCGACTAGTCAAGGTAAGGGACCTAAGACTTCTGCTTCCTCTCAGACACACAGATGCACGCACAGACTCACACGTTCACACGGAGGGGGGGAGAGGGGGCAAGGTGGTGATGGTGTAGATTTGGGGGGGGTGGGGGGGGGGGGGGGAAGGGGGGAGGGGGAGCCAAGGAGGCTGAAACGGCAATCAGCTCTCTACTAGCCAAGGTAAGGGGCCTGAGACTTCTGCTTCCTCTCACGCAAACACACAGATGCACGCACAGACTCACATGTTCACACGGAGGGGGGGGAGAGGGGGCAAGGTGGGTGGTGGTGTAGATTTGGGGGGGGTGGGGGGGGGGGGGGGAAGGGGGGGGGAGGGGGAGCCAAGGAGGCTGAAAAGGCAATCAGCTCTCTACTAGCCAAGGTAAGGGGCCTGAGACTTCTGCTTCCTCTCACGCAAACACACAGATGCACGCACAGACTCACATGTTCACACGGAGGAGGGAAGAGGAGGGCGCAAGGTGGTGGTGTGTGTGGTGTGTGTGTGTGTGGGGGGGGGGGGGGGGGGGGGGGGGGGGGGGGGGGGGGAGAGCCAAGGAGACTGAGGAGGCAATCAGCTCTCTACTAGTCAGGGTAAGGGACCTGAGACTTCTGCTACCTCTCACGCAAACACACGGATGCACGCACAGATTCACACGTACACACGGAGGGGGGGAGAGGGGGCAAGGTGGTGGTGGTAAAGGGGCGGGGGGGGGAGGGGGGAGGGAGAGAGCCGAGGAGGTTGAGGAGGCAATCAGCTCTCTACTAGTCAAGGTAAGGGACCTGAGACGTTTGCTTCCTTTCACGCAAACACACAGATGCACGCACAGATGCACACGTTCACACAGAGGGGGGGGAGAGGGGGGGTAAGGTGGTGGTGGTGGTGGTGCAGGGGCAGAGAGCCAAGGAGACTGAAAAGGCAATCAGGTCTCTACTAGTCAAGTTAAGGGACCTGAGACTTCTGCTACCTCTCACGCAAACACACGGATGCACGCACAGATTCACACGCACACACAGAGGGGGGGAGAGGGGGTAAGGTGTTGGTGGTGTAGGGGCACGGTGGGTGGGTGGGTGGGGGTGGGGTTGGCTGGGGGGACTTTATTTCTACGCCTGGGATTGTTTACTTCAAAATCAAACCTAGCCTAACCCTCCTCCAATCCTTTTTCCCTTTGACAGGTGCCAGCCTCTTCTGCATGAGCCGTTTGGTGTGTGTGTGTGTGGGGGGGGGGGGGGGGGGGGGGGGGGGGGGGGCAAGTGCAATGGCTTCTAGGGAGCTGCCGAAGCCAGCCCCTTGTCGAACGACAGCAATCCGCCTATTCTGCATTAGCCTCTTTTTTTTTGGGGGGGGGGGGGGGGGGAGGGGGGGGGGCTTCTAGGCAGCTCTCGGATCCAGCCCCTTGTCGAACGACAGGTACCCACATCTCCTGCATGAGCCCTTTGTTTGTGTGTGTGTGTGTGGGGGGGGGGGGGGGGGGGGGGGGGCAAGTGCAGTGGCTTCTAGGCAGCTTCCGGAGCCAGCCCCTTGTCGAACGACAGGTACCCACCTATCCTGCATGAGATATTTGTTTTTGCAGTTTTCGTTTCCCAGGGTTTCTGTTGTGCCTCGAAGTACCTACAGCATGTATGTGTATGTTACAGTTCAGGGGTAGGCCAAAGAGGCTTAAGGGACTTGCCCAACCGTATAGTAAGGGCTCAAAAAGCACTGATGAACTGAGCCCCGAACTACCTCCTGCATAGGTATATATATGTAGGGATCGGCAATATGATATCATATGATATCATGCCATCATATGATATCATATGATGCCGGCGGTCTGACTAGGTAACTTTGGCCTGGGGCACCATATCATATGAGATTAAATCATATGATTTTTGTATGATATCATACTCGTCTTTGGTCAACATCATATGATTTGCCGTTCCCTATATATATGGCATATGGCATAAGATGCCTACTACATAGATATAGATATATAGAGAGATAAGAATGATATATGATTTAGAACAAGATGTAACGCATGAATATATTATAAACTACGAAATATCTATACTCATATGATAAATAAATAAATTGTACGCCGTATTAACAGGCGTGAGGTTGAGGGGGGTAGTGAGGCAGTCCGTTTGATTGCACTGGAGCCAACCACAAATGGTCAGGGAACGGCAATATGATATCATGTCATCAAATGATATCATATGATGCCGGCAATCTGACTAGGTTAATGTTACCATTTATATACAATATCATATGATGCGAAACCCCTAGTATGTCACAACTAAAAACGTAGTTGATCAGTCGACCACTGACTCTGGACCCATCCATTTACAAATGAGCATTGGTATAATGGTATCACAGGCGGTGAGCTTTCAGCTTCCACGTTCAAATTTAATCCTATTCGAATTGATACAATTTAAAGCAATTACATGCATTCAAATCACGTTAATCAAATTAAATGGAAAGGAATAAATCGAATTAAAATAACACAACATTTAATACAATTAAATTAAAATACATTGAATTAAGGATTCGAATCATTTTATTCGGGACGCGCCTCCAGGCGCCCTTAATATCACAGGCGGTGAGCTTTCAGCTTCCACGTTCATTGTTTTCAGTGCGGACTCAATAGTGTGAAGTGTCAGCTGTACTACTAGGACACGAGTGCCATACAGGCATCTGATCAGATGCCTGTATGGCACTCGTGTCCTAGTAGTACAGCTGACAATAATGCCTGACTCGGGAGGAAAACGGGGGGGTTCGATCCTCCCCAGAAGGTCGCAGTACGCAGGCGGGGTGCGGGTCTGATCAGTACTAAGTTGCCCCCAGCGTAAGACCATAGCCGAAAAAGCTTGGCTGTGGATTAGTGGAACCTCTGGGTAATCTGTTCTCCTCCCGGGACATGCATTATTGTCAGCTGTACTACTAGGACACGAGTGCCTTAATGGCATCTGATCAGATGCCAGTAAGGCACTCGTGTCCTAGTAGTAGACGCTGACATGAAGATAGCTATTAGTCGCAATAGAGCGATGTATAATAAAGATCTAATGCGTACTGCATAGTACTGCATCGCGGCGTGCAGGCCATAGCTCGCCTTGACGCATGGTGGCAGACAACACGGGACCTGGTGGGGACTGAGTCCTGTGCATGCTTCGCCTACTCGAGTGCCGACATATAAGTCGGACTATGACATGAGCAGCCTCGGTAGGAGACCGCTCCCCACCCGCGAACGACGGGCTCCCTTAACACCACGCCCCACCATGCGTTATCATTGCAGATGAGCAGCCTCGAGGCTGGAGGCATGTAACCAAGTTCTATGCGTCGAGGGCAAAAAAATGGAAAAAGTGATTTGTTCGAGTTTACACTTTCCTAACAAATATTTTTTACTGCCGAAGACGGCGAGCAGAAAAAATCAAATTCAAATTGCTGGCTGAAGCTATGTACCGGTAATCAAGTTCAAGTTCAAGTAGAGGGCAGAAATATTGGAAGCAAGAGGTTGTCTACACCAGGGTACTTCAGGAGGACCCCCAGCTCTGCTTCCTGCGACGCAACCAATTGTAGCGCCTGTGTCCTGCGACGCAACCGACCTTTCCTTCTGGTCAACGGACCCTCCCCACGTTGCGTCCTGCGACGCAACGGACGCTTCGACGTCGCGTCTGCGATGGAGGACGCAGCGTCTTGAACAACCCTGGTCTCCACGTGCGTGATTGCATTCTGTACGCGGGAGTTTAGTGTAATCACGTATATACTGCCCATGTTTACTCTGCCAGCAGGCGGGGAGTAGGCGGAAGGATGATTTGCCATGAAATCAACCCCAATTAGAACAATGTTAATGGGTGGCGTTGAGCATCCTGTTGGCTGAAGCAATTTAACCTAGTCTAGGTTCTGTTGGGAAAGAGAGCTCAGAAGAGCGCACGAATATTGGATTCATCTGTTTATCCATGAATGTATGAAGAGATTGGATCAAGCAAATTTTGATATTAATGCTTAGATGTTTTGCAGTTTTTGTGTGGCGGAGCCCCCCCTTGTTTTTGTGTGGCAGAGCCCCCAGGGTTACCCCCTTGTCCGTTTGTCCGACCGTCTGTCTGACCGACCGACCGAAATATTGAAGCCTGACACGTCAGCCAACTGTCTCATAACTAACTGGCTTTGATCAGACCAGTTGCCCATACACTCTGCCAATTTTCCGCGACGCTTGTGACGCTACATAGGACTTGTTTGATAACGCCTACCTTTATCCTGATAATTAATTTTACTGCCAAAGACGGCGAGCAGCCAAATTGCTGGCTAGAGCAACTGAGCAATGTAACCAAGTTCAAGTTCAAAGTAATCCGCAACATGGCTAGATTTAGAGCCATCTTCACATTATTTGAAAGTGGAAAAAGTGGAAACAGATAGATAGAAACGCCCCATGGTCCTTCAAGTAGAAATATCGAGTGTGTGACTTATGTGATGTGCTTATGAAATGTAGGTCAAGTTCAAAATTAAATTGCATTACATTTTTTGATAATTTCTACTTGACCTCGAGAGGGTGTATGCGACTCTGTGCTTTAAACAAAAATAAAAAGCACCCACAAAGCAAAAAATTACATCAGGGGTGTGTCGAGGACAAACAAACCAAACTCCCAACCACCGTTTTGGTGGCGTAGGTATTTAACCCCCTAGAGCAGGACCCAGATCTCAACCACTGATAACAGTGGCGGAGGTAAGAAGCTAACAAATGAGAAGTAACAAGAAAAAAAGGAGAATAAATTACGGTGCCACTAAGCAGTCCAGGGCTTCCTGTCTTGCTCTTCTAAAAGTAGAAAGATAGTCGGCTAGGTTGCTCCAAAAAGTCTTAATTCCATTTCCTAAAGATGAACATAATTTTCAAAATATAGATATGAATCCTATGATGCCCTTTTGAATGCGCGATTTTATTATTATTTTGAATGCGATATATTATTATCACAACCTGGTTAACAGGTTTCCCCAAATGAAAACATCATGATTGATTACTTGATATGCAAGCCAGATGTGGAAGTTCGTGAGCAGGGTACTACAAAGCGCGCGCGGCTGCGCGATTTCGCGCACGCTTTTTGAGCCCCACTGCGCGTTTCGCGCAGTTTTTTCAACCCCCTGTGGGCGCAGCAAGCACTTTTTGCGCTTTTTGCACTGCAACGCGCTGACCAATTTGACGTTTGTGCGCTTTAAGCGCTGACCAATTTGACAAAATGTACTACCCTGTTCGTGAGAAGGTGCCTTGTTTATCAACGATTGTATGTATATTTGGATAAGAATGCTTGAACTCCGATTGCATATGTTACTGCCGAAGACAACGAGCAGCCTTAAAGGCTGGAGCCATGTAACCAAGTTCAAGTTCAAGCGAAGTACGGTGTCTTTAGGAAGAGGTGTTACACTGGAACAGTGTGTATACTCTGTAATGTCCCAACAATGAAATGTTTCATTAATACAACAAAATTAATAATGTAGCAGATGGAATGCATTCTCCGTCACCATCTTAGCTCTGCACTTGCAGTATGGGTTATCCCTATCATTTGGAGTCAAGTAGGATACCAGGTCGGTCACAGGACCTTCCAGTTACCAGGAAGCCAGGACAGTTTAACAGAACATAACTACAGAACAGCTCTGTGGGATAAGTGTGACAGTATAGAATCGAGAACGCAACCCAATGAGTCAAGCTACTGATTAACTATGCACTAATGACTGAGCAGGCTATGTGTTTCTCCTCCCGTCAAACAACGATATTACAACTTGCAACAATTGTACTACTTAGCAGTTGTTTATTACTTGCAACAATTATACTGTTTTAGCAGTAGTTAGTGCCTCAGCTGATCATTTGGATGGTGGTGGGTCAGCAAGACAGCTGTGAGCTGTCTCATATATGCACAAGTCGACAGCCCCAGTCTAACAAGAGACTGTGCATGTCTCGCCTGCACTACCGGTACACATTGTCATTGTCATTGTCATTGACACAGTAACAATGCATGGTGTCTGCACATTCATACATTGTCAACTGCACACAAGCAAATGTGTAGGTGCTAGGGAGTGGGACCGCAAGGGGCCCCGCTAGTTGTGATGAGGGAGTGACTAGAGCAGCTGCTTATGTACACATGGGGAACCAAACAGCTGCGTAGAAGGTACCATGCTGCTCCTTAGTTACCATAGGTACCAAGCAGCTGCTTGGAAGCTGACCAAGCAGCTGCTTTAACCCCTGAAGGTACCCAGGGGGCACAGGCCAGTGTTTCCGTTCTTGTTGAAGGCGGCGTACAGGCAGGGGCCTCCACACAGAGTTGCGAGGTTAGTGGTGACGAGATCAAACTCCAGCATCACACCTGCAGCATCAGTCATGTCCAGACCCAGCATGGTGAACTTGACGGTGGGGGTGGTGGTCTGCCAGTAAACGCTGGTGATGGGCCTGCCATCAATGGTGACCTGCTTGATGGTGCCGCGGTACAAGGGTGTGATGCCGGCATTAGCCAAGTTGAGCTCTAGCTTCTCGAAGGTCTCCTGGGCGGGACTGAGTGATCTGTCCGCATAGAGCCGGAGGATCACGTGCACACCAGCGCCCCTGGAGATTGGTGTGGTGGAGACAAGAGATACACGCCATGGGCTGAGGGTTCCATCAGCGTTGCACTGGCAGTAAGGAAAGGCCATGGGGGGAGGGGCCCGAAGGAGCCGCTGTTGGTGGGGGGAGGAGGAGGGGGGGGAGGAGGGGGAGGAGGGGGGGGGGGGAGGAGGAGGAGAGGGGGAGGGAAGATTTTTGGGGGAGGGGGGGGTGGGGGAGGGGGGAGGGGGTGGGGGAGGGGGGGGAGGGGGAGAGGGGGAGGGGAAGATCTTGGGGGGAGGGGGGGGAGGGGGAGGGGGGGGAGGAGGAGGAGGGGGAGGAGGGGGGGCGGGGGACAGGCGGGGGGAGGCCATGGGGATGCTGGGGCGGAAGCCACCAGGGGGGGGAGACCTGTTGATAATGGCAACTGGGCAGCAGTCCTTCTCAGTGTTGAACATGGCGTACTTGAAGTTGGGTCCAAAGAAGTCGAGGACATTGCACTCGTCGGACAGGTCCACCCAGAAGGGGATGCCCTCGGGGCCGGCGGCCGCAATGTTGGCCTGGGAGATAGAAAGCTGAGACACTCGCAAGATGGCCCTTCCACCGCCCAGGTCCTCATAAGTGGCACTTCGCTGCAAGTTCCCGATACGAGCGGTACTGGAGCACTGCTTGGAGGCCACGGCCACTCGGAACTCAATCTTGTACAGGTCAGCGTCCTTGCATTTGGAGTCAGTGGGGGGGATGTCGACTAGTCTGATGAAGAATTGCACGTAGTTTACGTTGTTGACCTCTGCTACGCCATTGTAGCCCAGGCGGATGGGGTCATTCTTTGGCAAGTCCTCGCATTTGCACCAAGGGAAGGAGGTGTAGTAATCCTGCAGGAGGGACCTGTGGGGTGGGGTGGGGTGGTGGAGTGAGGTTGGTGGGGTGGGGCCTATGGGGTGGGGTGGGGTGAGGAAGGGTGGAGTACGGTGAGGTTGATGGAGTGGGGTGGAGTGAAGTGGAGTGAAATGGAGGGGAGAGGAGTGGGGGGGAGGGATACAAGGGGAAGGTTGTAGTAGACCTCTCAGAGGGACTGTGGCGGGGGGTGGGTGGTGGTGGTGGTGGTGGTGGTGTGTGTGTGTGTGTGTGTGTGGGGGGGGGGGGGGGGGGGGGGGAGTTGGAGGGGCAGATGAGTGGGGGGGGAGGTGGAGGGGAGGGGGAAGGTGAGTGGGCGTGGGGGGGGGAGGGAAGCTCTGGAGGAAATGGAGGCTGGAGTGGAGGTAGTGGTGGCAGGTGAGTGGGGATGGGATGGGTGAGGGGGCAGGTGAGTGGGGCTGGGGTGGGTGGGGGTGGGTGGAGGGGGTCAACGTTGACGTGCCCCTCTTGATCCCAAATATTTTGTTCACCAGTTCAGTTTCGTTGAGGCTGGGTTGAGTCGAATGAGGCGACCGAAATCATCGCTGCGTCGAAAAGTATCGCAGAACCTTCCCAACGGCCTCAAGCGACCCAATTGAACGAGGGGTCCGAAATCGTTACTACTCGTTACTACGAAAGGATAGAAGAGCCTGCTTAGCGAGCCAGCCCATGACGTGGGTCGGTGACTCATTCCTGTCACCTCCGAACACATTTCACATTTGGACAGTCCTGCCCAGCCGGTGTCAGAGTCAGTATAGATCTGGACAATGTCGTCGTCGTTTCCGTCGTTGGCGCAGTTATTCGGAGAAACGGTACTTCGAGAATGGGGTAGGTGGGCGTATAAAGGACTGTGGTAACAATTCGCAGTCAGAAAGAACTAAGCGCTAGTTCACTGGGTGGGGGGAATGGGTCGGGGGGGACGGAGAGAACGGGTCGGGGGGGGGACGGAGAGAACGGGTCGGGGGGGAGCAGGGTCGGAGTCTTACCTGTGAGTGAAGCTCGACTCAGCAGCAGCCATCGCCACGCCGCATATGGCGACGAGAAGTAGACTAGCGCGCATTCCTAGTTGTAGACTTGGAAGCGAGGTGGCCTGAAGAGAGTAGGGTGAAGGGCAGGAGGGTTAGTTGGTGGCAACGGGGTGGTAGCTGGAGGGTGCTGGCAGGGTGGTGTTCTCAAGGTGGGTTTGGGCGTGGGGTGGGGGTGCTGAGAGTGGGTGGGTGGGCAGGGATTTGTGCACTTGAGCAGATCATAGGGCGCTCACAATTCAACTGGCCGCTGAACAGAAAATGTGTGAGTCGGGGGTGGGAGCAGGCCGTATGGCTAGGATGCCAAGAGGAAGTTTACAAAACAGAAACCCAGCCACCATCCGTTCGCGAACGAACGCGTTCGTTCACTCCCCTCCCCCCTCCCCTCATCCCCCAAGCTGGCTATAATTCGATCTGTCAATACACGCGCACACTCTGGCCAACCCAGCCTTCTTTCCCCATCGTCACCCATCCCATACCCGCACAACGCGCACGCACCAGGCCGTCGCAACCCTCGCGCCAGCACCCCAACAGCTCAAAACCCAATCCGCAAGAACACACTACAGCTTCGTAAAATGCAAGCCAGCCAGTCAGCCACCCACTCACCCAAATGCCCACCATCACAATCACTACGAACCCCAAACAGGTTATCGCTCGAGTCGGACGCAGATTGGTTGGACCCCATAACGTCCCCGACCTGGGCGCAACCCTCCCTCCGACATGACCGGGCTTGCTCTACGATGCGTGTGGGATGCGATGCTAGAAAGGGTGGTGCGAACGCGCATTTAAATGCGCTACGTGGTTGCACTTGCATGATGGCGGCACTCGAAAGGTGCCAACAACTGCTCAACCTACCTATGCAAGGTCTCGACGCTCTTTTCAGTTGACAACCAAGCAGTGGCTTAAGATTGCGCAACTAGTCCGTTCTTGAACCGTATGAGCGAGTGCGCTATACCAGTGGGTAGACAATAGAGCACCGGATGGTTAAGTAGCTCCCCAAATTTCAATCCCTGGGAAATCCAGCATTCGATAGACCCTGGACCCCAGGCCCCCCCAAACCCATGACAGCTACGTACACGTAGCCGGTGGAAAGGGGACATGCGCGATGGCTGTACAAATTGCAGATGCCAGTAAGGGCATTGCTGGCAGCATGCTGGTCGACGCTGCGGTAACCAACCCAGACAGTTGATTGTGTGATTCACAGTGTGATTCTCCGCCCAACGATTCTTGAACGACCTTGTAGACGCCATGTCATGTGCCAGGCTCAGAGTGTGTCCGTTTTGTTCGATTAGATTGTCTAGCGTCTATCAGCCTCCATTCTGCTCACCGTCTGCTGCGGGAGGGAGTCACAGTAACATACGCGGTCGTGGTGGGTGAGGATGATTGAGCGACTAGTTTATTTGATTGCGTTGGTTGATTTCGTGGCCCACCAGCCTCCAGGCTGCTCACCGTCTGCGGTCCGAGTAAACATGGAACTATACAGCAACCACACCATGCGCGATTCATGGCGCTAGTGTCCATCGATCCATAATCGAACTTGGATAAACTCCCATAAGATGGCCCAGCTCGACCAAGCTAGACCTAGCTGTAAACGACTGCCAGGTGGCACGATATAATACGCATATGAGATCGGGGGATTGTACACGGCTGTCAGGTTGCATGCTAAGACATGCATGGGAGGGCAACGGGGAACTGTAAACGGCTGCAAGGTTGCATGCTACGATACGCATGGGGGGGCAACGGGAAATTGAAAGCGACTGCCAGGCTGCATGCTACGATACGCATGGGATGGCAACGGGGAATTGTAAACGGCTGCCAGGCTGCATGCTTCGATACGCATGGGATGGCAACGGGGATTTGTAAACGGCTGCCAGGCTGCATGCTACGATGCGCATGGGAGGGCAACGGGGAATTGTAAACGGCTGTCAGGCTGCATGCTACGATACGCATCGGGCGGCAAAGGGGAATTGTTAACGGCTGTTAGGTTGCATGCTACGGTCCGAACGGGAGTTCAACCCGACTGCAACGGAGGTCCATTAGAAACACTCTAGTCAGCGTGGACTCCAGCGGGGGCACTGGAAGCACACCCTTAAATCGTCAGGTATTATCGGTTATGATTAGTATTAATCATAATTATGCTTGACCATTGAAAGCCTCCTCAAAAGAGAAGGCATGGGTAGGGAATAGGCCTCGCATCGTGAAGGCCCGGACAATGTAATTCAGGTGGTGCTCATGCAACCTGTTCTGCGTCTGCGATTTGATACAGTTCATGGCTGAGAAGGTTCGCTCCTCCCTACAGACCCCCCCCCACCATCGTGAGGGCAATCTTGGCCCAAATGCTGCCACAGCGTGGGGGGTGCAGGGTTGCCCAGGACGTTGCGTCTACGATGGAGGATAGTCGCAACGTCGAAGGGTCCGTTGAGTCGCGGAACGCAACGTGGGGAGGGTCCATTGACCAGAAGGAAGGGTCCGTTGCGTCGCAGGTCGCAGTCTCGTTTGCGTCTCAACCAATTGCGTCTCAACCAATAATTGCGTCTCTCAACCAACCAATTGAGTCTCAGGCAGCAGTGCTGAAGCCGTCCCAAGCGACAGGAGTTGCAGCTCCACATCTGCCCACTGAAGCTGCGTCTGCAACGGAACTGACCCCCCCCCCCCCCCGATTCGTCTCAGGACGTATGACACTCTGACGTTCTGTCTGCAGAGGACTCGGTGTCCTGAATAACCCCGATTTCAATACAACGACACTCCAACATCAGCGTTTGAGAGGTCAAACGTATCGTTTTAAATAACCCTGATTCCGATGCAACGGCCCTGCAACATCAGCGTTCAAGAAGTGGAGCGTATCGATTTGAACAACCCTGGGGAGGGTCCGTTGCGTCGCAGCTTCAGTGGGTTGGTCGCGTTGTAGGACTTTCTCACCTTGCTTTGTAACTATCAGCATTTATTTTTGGTAGAGTACAACAGCTGATAGAAACCAAGTTCCAAGAGAGACTGGACCAAGTCTTTTTTGATAGGTAAGAATCCGGTATGAAAAGGATATTTTTGATGTACCGGTACTGTTTTTTCCGTTCAGAAGAGGAATATATAAAAAAATAAAATGGGAAACAGTGATTTGTTCGAGTTTACATTTTCCTGGTAATAATATTTTTACTGCCGGGGACGGCGAGCAGCCAAATCGCTGGCTGAAGCAATGTAACCAAGTTCAAGTTCCCCACCTTTGTGGAGAAATGCCCTCATTCAAACAATAAATGTTACATGGAGACGGAGCACGAAAAAATGGGCACACCTGGGCGTTTCGCAACCTGCACCATATACGGAACCAATGAAAATAGGTATTACACTAACATGCCGGACTTTCTGTGCGTAATGGGCGTAACATCGCACGTACATGGCGATCTACATATGGCAAAAATCGATGCAGACCGTCAACCTCAACCTAGCCGAAGATGATTACCAGGGTGATTCAGGGACCCTCAGCTATGGTGCCCAAGACGCAACCAATGTTATAGCCTGCGTCCTACAACACAACAGCCTCTCTCTTCTGGTCAACGGACCCTCCGGCACGTTGCGTCCTGCAATGCAACGGACTAGCAACGGATGACGCAGCATCCTGAACAAGCCTGATGATTATGTGTGCCTCACATGTCAGGTCACTGCAGCGACTCCAGGTCATGCCGGGTCACCGCAGCAACTCGGTCATGCACCTGAAACAAATGAGACGGGTTGACAGTCAACATTTTGTTTTTGGCAGGCATGCACACAGGGCAGCGCGTATGCAGGCAGGCAAGAACGCAATGAGGCAGACAGGCATGGAAGTAGGTAGACAGAAACGCACGCAGGCAGGGATGCAGGGAAGCACGCAGACAGACATGCAAATGGGCAGGGAAGCAGACAGGCAGGCACGCACAGACATGCAGGGATGCTGATTATCAGGGTAGCAGACAGACGTGCAAGCAGGCAGAGAGGCAGACATGCAAGCAGAGAGGCATGCAGACAAGCAGTAAGAAACTTACCTTAACGGGGAGGGTAGCCCTGGGGTGCACCGGAGGCAGGAGGGTAACCTGCATGTGGTAGAGTAAACACATTGAATAAAATGCAGAACGTAACTAAACATATTAAATGTAGTAAACAAGTCAGTAGTTTTTTAAAATATGTATGAAGCCTTGGGATGCACCGGATGCAGGAGGGTAAGCTGCATGTGGTGGCAGATTAAATGTGGTAAAGTAAATGTATCAAATTGGTAAATGTGATAAGGTAAAAGCATTAAATTAAATGCAGTAGATATGTAAGTCAATGTATTAAATATGCACATAGCCCTGGGATGCACCAGAGACAGGAGGGTAAGCTGCATGTGGTGAAGTAAACGCATTCAATTAAATGCAGTAGATATGTAAGTAATCGTGATGAATATAGTAGGCATGGAAGTGAAAGTATTAAAAGTAGTAGATATGCAAGTGAACGTAATACATGTTGTAGATATGTAAGTATTCGTATTCTAGGTAGTATATACGGTATGTAAGTAAACGTATTACATGTCGTAGATATGTAAATATTCGTATTCTAGGTAGTATATACGGTATGTAAGTAAACGTATTACATGTCGTATATATGTAAGTAAACGCGTTATATGAATTATGCGGTAAACGCATTGAATGCAGTATACAAGTAAGTAGACGTAATAAATGTAGTATATATGCAGGGGGCCCTCAGGAAGTTTTTTTCATATACCTATGCCGGAAGTTTTTGTAATCAGCCTTACCCCCCCCCCCCCCCCCCCCCCCCCCCCCCCCCCCCCCCCCCCCCCCCCCCCCCAAGGCCCATATACCCTTCAAAAATTATAATTAGGGGGTCAAAGTAGGGTCTATAGTGATTTCCTTGTCGAGCTCTATCCATTTGTGGTCTTACATTTGGAGTTGATCAAAGTTTGACAACATGGTCAAGCAAACACCCTTTCCTAGTCCTGATTCTGAGCTGAGCTAGCTAGTGTTGGTGTTTGAGAATTTGAAGGTGGTGTTAAACCTAAGTCGCATGCCCAAGTACCCTCCTTATACCCAAGAAGTTTGGGGAGGAAAGATTGAGTTTCTGGTTTGACCCAACCTTCACACTTGGTGTACTCAGAACCTGTGGAGGTCACTACTCAAGCGCTACCACAACACATTCACTCATTCTCGAAAACATTCGCGGAGTCGGAATGCTCTCGTCAAACCAGTTTCGTGGGTATGCTTAACTTCGGCAGATTCCGTCTGGTGAGGAAGTTACGAAGATATTTCCGAAACCGGCTCGACCCCTGAACGAGGATCTGCCAGCCTGGCAGGTGCCTCGACTTGGATCTAAACAGGATCTAGAGGATCACGCCTCCATATTTACACGGTGTCGGAAATAAGGGTGGATTCGGAAAGATCTCGCCGAGCTTGTGTCATAGGTCTGCTTAATTTTAGCAGAAACCGAGTACTGAGGGAGTTTTTGGTCTCTAACAGTCTTCACCAGAGGAAATTTCTGAAAGCCGTCGGACCCCCCCCCCCCCCCCCCCCCTTTTGAGGGGTCGATATCTACCCCACCCCGACACATTTTTGACTTTTTTTCGATGGTTCCGGGGCTTACGACCCCTTCCGGCCCCGATTCCGGCATGCGGTACACGAGCAACTTCCTGAGGGCCCCCCGTGTATATGTAAGTATACGTGTTCAAAGTAGTATATATGTAAGTAAATGATTGAACATAGTAGATTTGAGGGTGTGTGTGTGTGTGTGTGGGGGGGGGGGGGGGGGAATTATGTTTGGTAGACAACAGATTTGCACACTGTAGTATCTAGTACCCTGAATATTCACAACTACACTGCCATAAACTTCAATGCAACAATTTTGATTTCTTTGCACTACCAACCCTAATTGAACACAAGAAAGGACCCGTGCCAGGGTACTACTAAGCGCGCGCGGCAGCGCGGTGCTGCCTTTTTGAGCCCCCCTGCGCGTTTAGCGCAGTTTTTTCAACCCCCTGTGAGCGCAGTGCTCAGTTGTTGCGCTTTTTGCACTAAAAAGCACCGACCAATTTGACATTTGTGCGCTGACCAATTTGGCAAGAAGTAGTACCCTGACCCATACTGACCGTAGCTTGCAGGAGGAGGGGCGCCAAAGTGAGCGGGAGGGTTTGAAAGTAACGTTTGGTAGACGACGAATTTGGACACTTTGAATATTCTACTTTGCACTACACTAAATATTCTACTTTGCACTACACTAAATATTCTAATTGGCACAACACTAAATATTATACTTTGCATAACACTAATAATCATGCATAAAAGGACCCGTACTGACCGTAGCCTGCAGGGGGAAGGGCGCCATAGTGAGCGGGTGGCTTTGTATGTAACGTTTGGTAGACGAATAATTTGCACACTTAATGTTCTACTTCGCATTACACTAAATATTCTACTTGGCACAACACTAACAATCATGCATAAAAGGACCCGTACTGACCGTAGCCTGCAGGGGGAGGGGCACCATAGTGAGCGGGTGGCTTTGTATGTGACGTTTAGTAAATGACGAATTTGCACACTTAATGTTCTACTTTGCATTACACCAAATATTCTACTTGGCACTACACTAATCATGCAAAAAGGACCCGTACTGACCATAGCCTGCAGGGGGAGGGGCGCCATACTGGGCAGGAGGGGCTCCATAGGCAGGCTGGCCAGGGGGGGCGCCGTACTGGGGGGCGTGTCCACCCGGGGCCTGGCTGCCAGGGGGGGCGCCGTACTGAGGGGCGTGTCCACCGGGGGCTTGGCTGCCAGGGGGGGCGCCGTACTGAGGTTGGGCCCCGTACTGAGGGGGAGGGGCACCGTATTGAGGTTGGGCACCGTAGGCTGGCTGGGGGTATCCCTGAGGGGAGAGGGGGAAGACGGAGAGGTGAGGGGTTAGTTGGCTTGGTTTGATTTCTAGGGGGAGGGGTGAGATGGCTCGTGGGTGGGTGGGTAGGGCACCGTATCAAGGTTGGGCCACGAAGGCTGGCCGAGGGTATCACTGAGGGGGAGGGACAGAGTCAGCTCGTGGGTGGGTGGGTAGGGCACCGTATCAAGGTGGGCACCGTAGGCTGGCCGAGGGTAATCACTGAGGGGGATGGGCAGGAGTCCGCTCATGGGTGGGGGGGTTGTGGTAGGGGCACGTATCGAGGTTGGGCACGGTAGGCTGGCTGAGGGTATCACTGAGGGGGGAGGGACAGAGTCAGCTCATGGGTGGGTGGGGTAGGGGCACCGTATCAAGGTTGGGCACCGTAGGCTGGCCGAGGGTATCACTGAGGGGAAGGGCAGAGTCAGCTCATGGGCGGGTGGGTAGGGGCACCGTATCGAGGTTGGGCACCGTAGGCTGGACGAGGGTATCACTGAGGGGGAGGGACAGAGTCAGCTCGTGGGTGGGTGGGGTAGGGGCACCGTATCGAGGTGGGCACCGTAGGCTGGCTGAGGGTATCACTGAGGGGAGGACAGAGTCAGCTCGTGGGTGGGTGGGTAGGGGCACCGTATCAAGGTTGGGCACCGTAGGCTGGCCAAGGGTATCAACTGAGGGGGAGGGACAGAGTCAGCTCATGGGTGGGTGGTGGTAGGGGCACCGTATCAAGGTTGGGCACCGTAGGCTGGCCGAGGGTATCACTGAGGGGAGGGGCAGAGTCAGCTCATGGGTGGGTGGGTAGGGGCACCGTATCAAGGTTGGGCACCGTAGGCTGGCTGAGGTTGTATCACTGATGGGGAGGGACAGAGTCAGCTCGTGGGTGGGTGGGTAGGGGCACCGTATCAAGGTTGGGCACCGTAGGCTGGCCGAGGGTATCACTGAGGGGAAGGGGCAGAGTCAGCTCATGGGCGGGTGGGTAGGGGCACCGTATCGAGGTTGGGCACCGTAGGCTGGCTGAGGGTATCACTGAGGGGGAGGGACAGAGTCAGCTCGTGGGTGGGTGGGTAGGGGCACCGTATCGAGGTTGGGCACCGTAGGCTGGCCAAGGGTATCACTGAGGGGGAGGGACAGAGTCAGCTCGTGGGTGGGTGGGTAGGGGCACCGTATCAAGGTTGGGCACCGTAGGCTGGCCGAGGGTATCACTGAGGGGGAGGGGCAGAGTCAGCTCATGGGTGGGTGGGTAGGGGCACCGTATCGAGGTTGGGCACCGTAGGCTGGCTGAGGGTATCACTGAGGGGGAGGGGCAGAGTCAGCTCATGGGTGGGTGGGTAGGGGCACCGTATCGAGGTTGGGCACCGTAGGCTGGCTGAGGGTATCACTGAGGGGGAGGGACAGAGTCAGCTCATGGGTGGGTGGGTAGGGGCACCGTATCGAGGTTGGGCATTGTAAGCTTGCCGAGGGTATCACTGAGGCGGTGGGGCAGAGTAGGCTCGTGGAGGTGTGTGGTGGGTAGGGGAGGCTGGTAGGGTGGGGCACTGTACGCCGGTACCACTGAGAAGAGAGGGGGGATGAAGGAGAGATGGGGGGGGTTAGTTGGCTTGGTTCGGGTCGGAGGAGGGTGGGGAGGGGGATGGGCAGGGCCAGCTCATGGGGGGTTGGGATTGGGGGGTCTGGTAGGGTGGGGCACTGTACGCCGGCTGGTGGAACTACTGAGAAGAGAGGGGCAAGAAGGAGAGGTGGGCGTTATTTTGCTTAATTTGATTTTGAGGGGGGTGGGGAGGGGAAGGACAGGGCCGGCTCATGGGGGGTGGGGATGGGTGGGGGCTGGTAGGGGGGGGGGGGGGGGACCGTAGCTGGCTGGGGGTACCACTGAGGGGAAGGAGAGGCGGGGGTTATTTTTCTTGGTTTGATTTTGAGGGGTGGGGGGGCATGGCAGGCTCAGGGAGAGGTGGGTAGAGGCACCGTATCGAGGTTGGGCACTGTAGGCTGGCTGAGCAGGTATGCGCACAAGGTACTTGTAGCAGTGAGGCCTGGTTGTGCTGTCTGCAATCATAGCGTACTGGCCAGGGTACTACAAAGCGCGCGCGGCAGCGCGAAATCGCACACTTTTTGAGCCCCTCTGCGCGAAACGCGTTTTTCAACCCCCTGTGGGCGGCAGCGTGCAATTTTTGCGCTTTTTCCACTTGAAAGTGCTCACCAATTTTACTTCTGTGCGCTTGAAGCGCCGACCAATTTGGCAAGAAGTAGTACCATGGTACCGGGTCGACAGCAGACAAGAGGCTCACCCCATCCGGTTGGTATCACTGATTACGTTGCCCCTGTTGTTATGTTGCAAACAACAGGTATCTGCAATTCTTCTAACTTGTCGCCCAGAGGGTGGGCAGCCTGAAGGTAGGGATTTTCAGTTCCGCTATATATAGCGATGGCTAGTTTTGACCCCGTTTTAGCGAAATAATCGCTATGACAAGTTTTCTTTTGGCCCTCAATGGCCCTGAAAAGCTGTAAAAGCTACAGAAAGCACTAAATCGCTGTCCCTGGAGGAGGCCTTAAACCATTAAGCTAGAAGAAACCCACTTTCATGTTTAAAAAAAAATCACTGCCTGAAGGCTGATATACAGTGGTATGAATAGGGGCTTTTTTTAAAAGCACTAAACGCTGTCCCTATAGGAGGCTAGAAAAATCCCACTTTCAGATTTGAAAAGAGCCCTGATATACAGTGATATATATAGGGACCCGCGTATCATATGATGTTGACCAAAGGCTAGTATTATATCATACACGATTGTATATAAATGGTAGCTTTAGCCTAGCTGGACTACTGGCATCATATAATATCATATGATGATAAGATATCATCTTACCGTTCCCTATGTGTAGATATAGGCTGATATATATGTGTTGATATAGGCTAGATAGATTGCCGCCCCCCCCCCCCCCCCCCCCCCCCCCAACACACACACATGTATAGAGTGATATACCGTAGCCACCAAATTACCAAAGGCGAGTATGATACCATACAGATTGCATCATATAATATCACACATAAATTGTGACCTTAGCCTAGTTTTTCAAATTACCTGCTGAGGGGGGTAACCCTGCTCGCCCCCCCCCCCCCCCCCCCCCACCCACACCACCACTACACACACATATATAGAGAGTGATATACTGTAGCCACACCAAATTACCTGCTGAGGGGGGTAACCCCTGCTAGCCCCCCCCCCACCACCACCACCACCACCACACACACACCACCACAAGACAATACACACACATATATAGAGAGTGATCTACTGTTGCCACACCAAAGTACCTGCTGAGGGGGTAACCCTGCTAGCCCCCCCCCCCCCCCCCCACACACACACCACCACCACTACACACACATATATAGAGAGTGATATACTGTAGCCACACCAAATTACCTGCTGAGGGGGGTAACCCTGCTAGCCCCCCCCCACCCCCCCCACACACCACACCACCACTACACACACATATAGAGAGAGTGCTAAAACTGTAGCCACCCAAATTACCTGCTGAGGGGGGTAACCCTGCTAGCCCCCCCCCCCCCACCCCCCCCCCCCACACACACACACACCACCACCACTACACACACATATATAGAGAGTGATATACTGTACCACCTAAATTACCCTGCTGAGGGGGTGGAATAACACTGCATGGGGGTAGCCTTGCTGAGGAGGGTAACCCTGCTGGGGTGGGTATGCGCCGTAGGGAGGAGGGGCGCCGTAGCCCTGGGGGGGGTAACCGTACGCCCCAGGGGGGGCTTGATGGGGGTAGCCCCCTGGGCCACCATGGGCTAGGCCCTGTGCGTGGGTCTCAGCGCCAGACATTCTCTTGTTAGACTCGTACTCCACAGACACTGAAATGAATCCGTTTTGCTTCCCACTCTTGGACATCACGGGGCACTGGGAGGGGGCAGGAGGGAGGGGAGGGTGGGTGGTTGGGTGGTTGAGGGTAGGGTGGTGGGATGGGGTGGTAGGGCAGGGGAGGGAGGGGGGGGGGGTCAGGTGGGATGGATGAAATGAAATCCGTTTTTGCGTCCCACTCTTGGAATCACGGGTCACTGGGAGGGGCAGTGGAGGTGGGTAGGGATGGAGGAGCAGGTGGGGTGGTGTGGATTGAATGATGGAATGAATTCGTTTTTGCCTTGTGCACTCTTGATCAGTCGACGTGGGCACTGGGAGGGATCCGGGTGGAAGTGAGTGGTGGGTGGGGAGGGGAGGGGTGGGTGGACCCTGGGTAGGTGGCAGGGGAGGAGAGGGGGGGGGGGATGGATGGAAGGAATTAATCGTTTTACTTCCCACTCTATGGACTCGCAGGCACAAACGGAGGGGTCCATGAGAGGTGGGTGGGGGGTGGAGAGAGTGGGTGGCGGTTGGGTGGGGTGGGGTAATGCAGAATGGAATGAATCCCGTTTGGCGTCGCACTCTTTGGACATACGGGCACCGTGGGGGGCAAGTGCAGGTGGAGGGGAGGTGGGTGGGTTGGAGGTGGGGGATGGACTGGATGAAATATCCGTATTCAACTTCTCACTCTTGAGACATCACGGGCGTGGGAGGGCAGGGGAGGTGTGGGAGGTGGAGAGTGGCTGGGCTGTGGGTGGGGTTGAGATAGGGGGTGGATGGTGGAATAGGGGTGGGTGGATGGGAATGAATCCGGTTTGCAAATTCGCACAAAACTCTGGAACCTCACAGACAACAGGGAGTGTGGGTGGGTGGGGTTTAGGGGGAATGCTGGGTGGTGCAAGGGTGGGCAGGAGAGTGGGGGGGGGTGGCTGGGTAAATGGAGGATGAAGAAACGAATCTATTTTGCGTCGAACTCTTGGACACCACACGTGGGCCACTGGGAGGGGAAGGCAGGGGAGTGGTTGGAGAGTGGTGGTGTGGGGGGGAGAAGGGGGGTGGAGGTGGGGGTGGGGTGATGGATGGATGAATTATCCCGTTTTGGCTTCGCACTCCTTGACACCACGGGGCACTGGGATATGGCAGGGGAGGTGAGTGGGT